>MEHQ01000488.1:0-41486 GCA_008828725.1 Saccharina japonica | reverse complement strand
GTAGTTGTTGCTCTCTTCACTTTGCGTGGAAAGTAACAATATATAAAATAAATATGTAGTACCTTGCACGAAAACCGTACGGTTTTGCGGTTTTTTCATACGATGCCTGTAGCGGTTTCGTTAGTGCAGTAATGCTCCGAGAAAAGGGGCAAAAACCGTACGAAACCGCGGTTTTGTACGGTTTATTCATACGGTGCACCGTGGAGAAACAGCGGTTATGAACGGTTTTCCCTACGGGGATTGGAACCGCACCGTAGCAAAACCCGTTCAACGGGGAACCGCACCGAACCGCACCGACGACCGTAGGATGTATCACAGCACCGAACCGCACCGTAGGATTTACTAAATCTAAAAAACCGCACCGAACCGCACCGTAGGATTTCTATTTTTGAAAACCGCACCGAACCGCACCGTAGGATGCATGAAAAAACCGAACCGCACCGTTGCATTTACGATTTCTGAAAACCGCACCGAACCGCACCGTAGGATTCCTGATTTAAGAAAACCGCACACCGAACCGCACCGTAGGATGCATGAAAAAACCGATCCGCACCGTTGCATTTACGATTTCGGAAAACCGCACCGAACCGCACCGTAGGATCCTGATTTCTGAAAACCGCACCGAACCGCACCGTAGGATGCACGAAAAAACCGAACCGCACCGTAGGATTTACAATATCGGATAACCGCACCGAACCGCACCGTAAGATTTCCGCTTTCTGAAAACCGCACCGAACCGGACCGTAGGATTTTCGAAAAAAAAAACCGCACCGTGCACGGACGGAAAACCGTAAAGAACCCTGAAAATTTTGATTAGCGTACGGCACGGTGGTAGGCGCGGTGGAGGATGAAACAATGAGCAGAACGGCGAACAGCTTATCGATAACGATTTTTTTACAATGTATAGTAAGACTATAAGACAATAGTAAGAGTATTATTACAGTAATAGCACGTTGGGAAAAAGTCCCGCCATCACAGTTGCCGCATGAACCATACGACCAGAGTTCTACCTTTTATTACATACTCGTATGGTCCGTCCGGCAACAAAAAAAATCAATGACATTTGAATATATACGAAGTATAGTCATAAGGGTGCGAATTAACGAAGGAAAGTTTAAAATCGAATCTATTTCAAATCGTTTTTTATTATGAATCGAATCGATTTTGTTCCGATTTGATGCAAGGGCGCACAAAAAAAAAAGTTATCAACACCACACCCCCTCCCCCCTATATTGGAGGGAACAAACCGGACCGTTGTGATCCCAGAAAACAATAAATCAAGTTTTTTTTATTTACCCCCCCCCCCCCCACCAGCGAAAATAAAATAGGGGGGGTCTCTAAAACCAAGTTAAAAAAAAGGGAACAAAAAACGAAAAAAAATGGTTTTCGCTCATTTCGCCCTGTGATCACAGCGATCCGGTTTGTTTTTCATTCTGACCTTCCTACGTGTGTGGTGTCGTTTTCTCTTTTTTTTTTACGCCCCTGTTTGAAGTGAAAATACGGCTTTGCGTGCAATCGGGTGAAACCACGTATGTTCCGTATGTTCTCGAAATGTGAATGAGATCGGAATAAGGCGACATCCCACAGAACACCCGGCTGACAAGTACCGAGGAGAGAAGCTGAGAGCAACGGCGTGCATCGTCACAGTAGTGGACGAAGCATGATAGTAGATCTTCCTAAGGTAGCTATTTAGGCACTCTGGTTGGCCAAGGGTATGCTTTACGCGGCGCAATCAACTTGGAGTCTTTCCCAGCCACAGCATCCCGAGAAAACCAAGAGTCTTTCCAAGCTCACCATCCACGCCGACTGAGTCAACCTAGAGTCTTACCAAGCACAGCATCCCAGCACTGACCACTGGCATAGGGTTCGGGTTAAGGTTCGGGTTAGGGTTCGGGTCGGAGGGTCGGCTTTAGGCGCCAAGCACAAAACCCCCGTCAAGATCTACGATCAAGGTCTGTCCACCCCTCATCGTCATGTGCACGCCGCCTACAGCCTTTGTTTTATATTGAAGGCCCAGGCTAAGAAGCTGTCACTCTCAGCTTCGCTTTGCGTGGACGGAGGAAGCCCTTAAACGCCACACACCGCAGCGACAGCGACGTAGCTATCTAAGTCTTGAGTTTTTCCTCCGTGTTTTGGGTCGATCGCTTGGTTCTCGTCGGGCTTGGCCGATCGAGCTGGTGGAAAAAATGGTCTTGCGACCGCCATGATTTGTTTCCAGGAGCCACCGCCGAGCCACGTTGTGCCACGGTCTGTAGCCGTGGGCGCGGCTAATGCTTCGGTCGCCACTCCCTGAGGTAAACGATGTATCGCCTCGTTGGTGGTTGTAGAGAACAGCCCAAACAGCGACGGGTCACCTCAGGGACGCTCACCCAGTGGGAAGATGCCATGCATGTTGGATAAACTCCAATCGATTCGAATCGATTCGAATCCAATCGACTTGATTTGCAAAAAATTAGGTATTTTGGGACTTCTTTTTATTTCTGATCGAATCGACTTTTTCATGCCCCAAAGCCCCAAAGTACAAATGTCTTTCCGGTGATTCATGTTTTGACAAATCAGATGAAAGTTGAAGTCGATTCATAAAAAAAAAATCGATTTCAAATCGATTCGATTGGAAACTTTCTTTCGTTAATATGGGCCCTAACTCATTTCAAAATACGATATTTTAGTGATACAACCATATTCGGGACCGCAAAGACCATATGAATCGATGCTGTGAACGAGAAACAAAAGTAAGTTTTCACACTAAATTCAAATAGTTACGCAACAATGCATCAAAACATATTTCTCCAAGACGGGCCAAAATCGACCAACATCAGTCATTTTGGGCAAAATGATGAATATTTCACACAATTTCGTATTTCTGCAAACGAAAACAAATTGGCCTGGAGGGGTTGTATATCGCACGATTTGTCAAACAGTAGTAACCAGGGGAAAATGACCTTCACTTTACATTGTTTCCCTCATATCTCCCTCACAAGATGTATTTTTATTGCGAAGAAAATGGCCGGCGGCCCATGGTCATAGCTCCGCAAATCAGTGCTCAGAATTTGGGTGTGAAAAGTATTACACCCAGGGCAACAAGGGGCTTCTTTATACATTTTTTGCATAAACGAGGCGAATTGATATAATAATATAAACAAACGTCGTCAGGAAATGCGCACAGCAGTGTTGACCTTGATGACGGTGCCTCCAAATTTCCAAACGGCTCAACACATCCTGAGAAAACGTACCTTGGTGCGGGGAATATATTGGAAATGTTGTCCCAGGTGGACTACAAAGATGCAGAACCCCGCAAGTCATCTCGTATCAAAGTATGAATCCCTGTGCCCGTTTGGGGGGCTTGGAAAGCCGGCGCTGCTTCTGTACGCGGTGTAGCGAACAGCTACCTTGTCGCGTGCACTCGCTTCTGGAGGAGCGCTCAGTACAGTCACTTATTCGTCGGACGCTCCATCACCGCCATGGTCCGTCGACAGGTCAGGCTTAGCGGTGCCGGCACCCTCGGTCCTGCCATCGGCACCGGCACCGTCGATGGCTATGGGTTGATGCGCCATGAGTTATGGAAAACCTCTCTCTGTGCGCGCTCGTACTGCTTCAGGACGCCGAGAAATAAGCACCCCGTACCAAACAAGCCTTCCTACGAGAAAGAAACCCGAAAACAAAATTGTTGGATAGTTGGCATCGCCGCAACTAGCTTAAAAAACTAGCCAACTAATAACTAGCTGGCAACTATTAGTCAGCCAACTCACAGCCCTCGAAAACACCGTTCTTTACGACTCTAGGAATTCTTCCCAAATAAACATCCTACTGGTTTACATTGAAACCCACGATCTCATACCAAACTCCAATGGAACTGAATTATATATACTCATAAAAGTTAGACAAAATCCAGTTTCACCACTTTTTCCCTCCAAAGTTCATTGTCACTCTCAGACGAGTGCATAATGAACTACCTCCTATTACGTTGGGACTGCTGCTCTAACAACTAAAAAATAGATAACTAGCTATTAATAGGATTGGGGACTACTTCAGTAGATTTTTCGAGGGCAACAGGTGCTAGGCATTGCGTGCTTCACCGGCAAATACTAAACAGTATTGCCATGTTCCCTTATTGTTGACAAAATTAAACGTACCATACACCACAATATTAAACAACCCAACCCGTACCTCACACGCATGAGGAAACTTCTTACTGCTCTTAGAGGTTGCGTGTGCGTTCCAAAACCAGGTTCAAACATCCTCGCTAACAGTTGTCAGCTTTTCTTCGGGAATATTTACGTTATAGCGCTTCCACAGGTCCAGCAACTTTATGGTGTGAGGCAGTTCCTTGCTCTCGCCATCTTCAGCCACCATCACAACTCTTGCTCTGTTGCCAACCTGCGCGGAATTTTGTTTAATATATGTACGATCCAATAATGTCACGAGCAGATTCCTGGTCTCCCTCGAGTATCACAATAAACGTTTCATCCGGTAGCAACAGGTCTCTCGCCTCTCGCACATGCAATTGTACGTTTCGCAAGCTGCACTCGATATCTTCTGTACTTTGCATTATCTCCGCCTACTTGAATCAGGTCTCCTGCCCAATATCTAGAAACTAAACTTCCGTCCTGTTCTAAATGTGTCTCGTGTTCCCAGGTCTTTACCGATATGTCATCCCAACTACAGTAGTATAACACTGACCTGCATTATTTCCTCCTAATCCCCTCGAAATTCTGTGTTTCGTTCCAAAAGTCGGTCTACTTCGACAATTGTCCAATTCCTTACATACATCTTCGGCTGTCAGATGAAAAGGGGGTGAATATTTGTACAATACGTAACTGCTCATAGTCCATGGGACAAATTTCGGTCCTTCCGCTCCTTCATGTGGACTATAACATTTCCTATACCTATACATGGATACCCCTGCGTTGATCTCCCTTCCAGGTTCATCCTTTCGAACCTCAACCAAAAGCAACTTCGATCCAACCTTTTATACATCATCGGCCGTGCCTGGACCTACACATAAACTCTTGTACTGCCCTGTCTAACATTGAGCCAGTTTTGCAGCTAAATAAAACTTCCTACTCTTAGAATAAGTTTCCCTGGTTTTATGCACATGTTTTCCACCACCCGAAATCGTGCTTTTAGCGTCCTAAATCCACACCCATCCCCCTACTTCAAACTTACGACGTCGATTTATTAACTCTGCAAGGTTTTCATTTACTGCTTCATGTCTTGCTTTCATCAGTCGATCCTCCTCTTTTACCAATTAATATGCCTTCACTTGCCTATCTCGCATGAGTCCAAGATAGTCCGATTGGTTATGTTTCAGACCTCAATGGCCGTTAACACCTCTTCCTTCCAATGTCGTCATAGGTAGCCGTGGGTATCGGGCGATGTGTACCTCGTTTGAGACTAATCCTGTACCTTGACTAACGTTATTGTTATGTGCTGCCATCGCATGCATCAATATTTCATCTTATTAATAGTTATTTTGGTCGTCCGCAAATAAATACGACAACATCTGGCAAAGGGTTTGGTTTAACCTTTCAACCATTCCGTTCGTCTGGGGATGATAGGAGCTCGTGTTCATATTAATGACTCCCAACGTTTCATATACCAACCTACTCACTTGAGATACAAACTCAGTACCTCGATCTGACAAAAGGGTATGTGGATATCCCCATCTTGGTATGTAATAACTTACAATTATTGCAGCACATCCTCTGGCTGTTTTGGCTTCCTTTGTTAAGGCATACCCTTCTGCGTGTCTACTAAATAAATCTACAACCAAAAACACGTGAATGTTGCCATTGTTCGTTTCAGGCAAGGGTCCCAACAAATCAAATGATACCATCTGTCCCGGGCGGCTAGGTAGCGGTAAGGAAACTAATGGCCATCTGGTGGCGCTTCGTGCAGTTTTTCTTGGTTTGCAGGTATAACATCTCCTGATCCATCAATATTATCTTTGTAGCATTGTAAGGGTAACCTTCTCACCCAAATCCACACCTTCCTTGTGGGTAAAATCAATCAGTCAAGGTCTCAGCAACAGTGGCACATATGTCCTCACAGGCTCCTCGCCTATCAATCGCTCGAACCTTCCATGGTTCCTGTTATCGCGATGAGCGGGTTCAGGGGTAAGACGTTTTACCAAGATTTTTTGCGAGTGAGGGAATTCAATCAAATCTCCTTGAGCAACTAAACGCTCCACCTCCACTTTATCCAACGTTTCCGGTATAGCTTCCTCCGTAATATCTTCAACTGAAACGTCGGTAAGTAAAAATCCAATTGAACTTCGCGGGGTTTCATCTTTTACCTGCTCTAAGGCCCAATGACTAGCAGATTGTTCACACAACCTGGCGCCGAACTCTCGCGTGTAAATACTCTATTGGAAGTTCCTCCTCGTTTCCTACCGATCCTTGGTTACCAGCTACGCCAGCAACACTTCCGCTTACCTCCACAGGATACATAATCTTAGTCCTTTTCTTTCCACTCAATAATTTACTCCCTTCCTCCGTCATAGGACAAGCATGCAATACAAGTCCCGGTTCCCACTGACCGCTTACTACTTGTGTCGTCGGTTCTACCAGAGGAGTATCATCCGGTATATCAAACTTACGTTGGTATTCTACTGTAGTCGAGCTGACTTGTCTTCAGCTCTTTTCGCATCACCTGCCAAACTCGAGCTGACTCTTTGCCCGTAGTTAGCGGTGCAGTCCTCAGTTCCCTGTCCCCCACCATAAAAGCAAGCCCGGGGTGCCGCTCTTGAAACCCTTCCTTGCTTGAACTCATTGTTTCCGCTTGGTGTAACATTCTCACCACGCTTGCACCGATCAGATAAACATCGGCATCTGCAGGATCGGATAATCGGCATCAGGGTCATTGTCAGCTTCTGTTGCAGGCAATGGTAAGCGCGACATTAAATCCGCATTGCCATTGACTTAACCGGGTCTATTCTCCAAGGTATACGTATAAACACCTAGAAAACCGTACCCTCTTTGCACCATGTTTACTTTGATCGATAAGTTTTCCAAGTTTCTTAACGGTTGGTGATTACTCACTACACCAAACGATATCCCGTAAAATAACTGCCTGTTTTGCTTCACCGCCCATACAATGGTGGCATATTCAAGTTATGTAGCGCTCCGATTTCTTTCATTTGGCAGTATTGTTGTGCTCAGGAAACCCAGAGGTCGGATGGATGAATCCGGTTGGCCCTGCTCAGTTGCTGCTCCCAACCCATCAAGAAATGCGTCTGTAATTAAGTGGAAAAGTCGATCTCCTGATATTGCCGCTTTAAAACCAGGAAAAACTAAAACGTCTGGGCTTGACAGTTTTGTTAACAAAAGCTGTACTATCTCGACATGTTCGGTTGTAAACACGAATTTAACATCCTTTTTCAAGAGGTTATTCAGAGGTCGAGTAACAATCGCCATTCGTGGCAATTTGTTCCGGTAACGCGATAGCACTCCCAACAATGGTCGTAACTTGCTGATATTCGAAAACATTGGCAATTTTGTCATAACCTCTACTTTACGTTTTGACGAGACTCGACGAGGGAAACAAGTGCTGAAACCTTCCCGCGATAAAAACGCAAGGCACGTACCGTAGTGTGTGCGTGTGTGGGGGGGGGGAGGGTACTTGGCCACCGCGGATCTGAGTTATGACCAAGAGAGAGAAAAAAAAGAAGGGCGAAGATACTAAAGTTGATGGAACGAAAAACTAAAATCTGTAGCACGCTTTCCCGTGTGTAGTTTAATGTTTTCAGCTTCAAACCGCCGAAGTTGTTTTGTAGTATGGGCACGCTGAACGCTGCAGTGAGATCCCTGTGATGTACGACACATAAACAGCCGGGATGTAACTGTCATATGTTATCCCGCCCCAACGATGTCTCGCACGACCGCATGTGGAGAAGCCAACGATCCCGTTGGACCACACCGATGACGGCACAACCTTACCAGTTGTATCACTGGCCTGTTGTTTGTTGAAAGATTCCGACATATATCCTCATATTCATCAAAGCCGGCGTCAAGCATGAGCGTAGCAATGAGGTGGTGTGCATAGTAAATTCCCTCACATCACAGCTATTCGTCGATTACCAGCCACTGCATGTCTTGCTACATACGTTCGATGTTGATGCCCGCTTTGCACCCCAACTGTTTGTCGCCACAATCCCCCCTGGTGTTATTGTGTCCGCGCGAACGGCTGCCCTCGACAAACAGGAGATACATGCACGGACGTCAATGGCTGCACCAATTCATGCTGCGCGAAAGAGCTGGACAATCCAGTGTGCGTTGGTACGTACATCTAACTGTTGCGTACGAGATAGAAGTTTGTAGTTGATAACAGTAAACACGACTCACGTGCCAGCTCAAACCCATTTCCTAGTCGAGAAAATATGGTGTAAATATATCAAGTTGGGATTGTTTGTGTCTTCCCCGTGATGATAGCCGGGTCGGTATATCCACCTTTTGTGAGTTCTACGACCCCTGCAAGAGAGACCAATGTTCGACGTCCACCTGTGCGTGAAACATGAGCAAAGAACCATCCGTGCCACCAACTACGTGCCCTATCACCTATCACAGTATATTGATTAAAGTACACTATGTTGAACATGACGCTGTTGTGCTCTCGCCACCCCCGGCTTTCTGTTGGCAAATACTGAAACGAGTTTGAACGTGAGGTAAGCGTGACGTCAGATGGGTGCGACTGCGACGAGAGGTACGTTTCCGCCGCGTTCGGGTAGTAGCACGTTGGACCAGATGTCGACCAAGCGCAAGTTATATACCCCCATACATTTGAAAAAGAGGCGCACAACGTCGAAGATGCTGCGTCAAACTTCTTCACCAATCGATAGGCAAATCCTCTACCAATAGGATGAACAAAACGACGACGGTAAGACAACAGATATGAACAATATCCTTAATCAACTAAGAATAATCAACAGCGCGACCAGCAGTCGTCCACGTCCCAAGTTTGTAGATGCTGACTGGATATGTTTCACTGCATCTGGACTGACGATTCCGTCCCTACTCGTTTACAGTAGCGTACATTCGACTTGGCTTCGGTTTCCAATCCAACAGCGAAAGGTTATCCAAGACTCTGTGTGTTTGCCCCATACGTGCACGCACAGCGCGTCTTTGTCCAAACTCGACAAATTTCCATACCTTCCGCGTCGGCGAGAGACGCCGAAGGGTCCATTGGCAGCACGTCGGTAGAAATATAATATACACCCTTTATCGCATACTTCATATATTATCAAATGACGACTTGCTGTCCTCATATACTCCAGGGGTATATATGGTACACAAAATGTGTTTTAGACAGATCATATATGCCATCATTTTACCTCGATTTGAACTGGCAGGGAGGGATGGGAATGCCACTGGACATCAGCGGATGGTCACCACTGTAACACAAAATTTTAGTTGCATTGCGTTAACATCAGGCAGCCCCCGTCCACACAACTAGAGCCTGGTCTCCTTGTTTAGTGTGTCAGGGTGCCTATTTCAGAATTTCACAACCTGTATGTGTTGTTTTCACGTGATGTGAGGTATGATTCGCTGCGCATGTCAATGGTCACCGATGTGCACTCCCCGTCACCTTCGTTGGTTTCGCAAAAAGGCCAACGGCGAAAGGAATAATGGGGCCGTCCACGCGCCCGTAACATTATTGTTCTGTTTGCAGCAGTGGCGAGTATACCCGACGGGTTACCGTGCTTTGCGGCCGATGGTTGCTGCAGTTCGGGGAGGTGCGACGGCTCCATTTATGTTAAAGGTGAGGTACTTGAAATACGCAATTCGTAGGCATCGAGGGTTTACAACGTAACGCGATGTTCAGAAGAGCATGTCACTACACGATATACTGTACATAGGCTTAACTACCTATGGAGGCTTCTTATCCTCCGGAACTATACGGTATCGAGGATTATCAGCGTAAGTTCGATGTTCAGAACAGCATGCGTGCGGCCGCTAGTCGTTCGGAAATAACATCTGTCATGTAACCTGCACAGATATAACAGGCTTTGTTCCTCAGGGGGGATGGCCGCGGGGATTGTGGCCTTTTACCCACTATGTAATAAATATTACGTACACGTTTCCGCATCTTCAGTGAGTGATACGAATCGTACCGGGAACACCACCACCTATTGATGTTCCATTGATGCGTGAGCCTCAAACACTTCCAAAAGTACGTTACCTTCCCGTCCGGCTCCCTGGCCATCGTCCTTACTGAAGAAAAACACTTGCAATTTTTAACTCGCGTACGCGTGTTTCCTCACATGTGACCGTCCCTTTGCTGACGTACCGTCCTTAACAACTGATGTTGCTGGTTATTCTGTTTATGCGTCTGGGACCACCCCTTCACCCTACAATTCCCCTGCAGATTTTTGCGACGACGCTACGATAACATTGACCCCTACGTTTTAAGGCACCAGTAGGATCAATCTTACGACCGTGTCGTACGAATCCGCTGATTGTGACTCGGGATGTTTTGTTATCCCTAACGACGCAGTAGCCGCTCATGCATTCGCCAATGGATACAGTCCCATTTCCACACTAAATTCCAAACAGGATGAAGGAGCGAGAGACGGAGCACGTGCATACCACATCAACATGTAAACTAATTTCGAAGCTCGAAACTAAATGGGTTATCTCGTTTTGTGACTTTCAATGTATGAGGCATTGGATGACTCGCATTGGTGTTCACGGACGGGTGTCCTCGCCAGAGCTACTCCTCGGCATCTTAACGGTCTCCATTGACACTTTTGGTCTAGTTGCCAGGGGGAATATTGCGTGAGGTACGGTGTGGGGTAGGGAACAAAATTCACCGAGAGACAAGCACTCGGGATGTTGACTGCACCACTATTATAGCGGAGTACAATACACTACTTATGCGTGGTGTCCAAAACCGACTGTACCTTTGGCGGTGTGCATTAGTATTCGAACGCTCTTATACGGTAATACCTCGCATTCTCTTACACTGCTGCCGAAGAATGTTTGACGGCTACGACCCAAAATGTCAGCAAAACAAAGGAATTAAAGTTTCGTGTTCTAAATAAGGCATGCATTTTCCAACCCTTCACAAATCCAGGGGTCTGTGTCAACCTTTCCCGATAGCGTGTGTGAAAGGCATCCGTATATATATATATGTTGGCGACCGGTGGATACGCACCATGGCGAAGAGGTACTGCAGTGGGAACACACATTATCCTTGTGGTGACTACATTTGGTTTGTTTTGGCTAGTGTCGGTGGATACATTGTTCCCGTACATACATCGAAACAATGGAACCTTCGTTACAATCTACCGGGTAGTCTACAAAAAACGTCAAAGTTGGGGCGCTTGGGTAATCAACGCGCCAGTCCGGAAGCCCTGGTGAGGAAACCACACACCCGGAGCGATTTGTATACGCTGGTATAGACGGCAGATATCATAACGAGAGGTATGAAGTTACTGTTTAGTTTACAAGAAACGTACCCAAGTATAACCAATCCCATAACAAAGCGATAACGCGAAGCCGTAAGCTCACACCTACGGTGCCTGAAGACCCGAGCAGTAGTCGACAGCGCCCGGTACCAAAAATGCTGGAGGGTGGTCATCAGTTCTACTCTAGGTAGCATCGGGCAAGAATGACTGCTAGTTCCGAACCTACCCGTAAACAAAGGGCTCTGTTTTGTTCCTACAGTATGCCGCGGTCAGTATTTACCTTCAAATACAGGCCGTCCCTATCACCTCACACGTCGCCAACGTATTCCAACGTCAAATTAAATTTCGCTGGGTACCCATGGGTAGTGTGCACCGTGAAAAGAGCGAAGTAATCTGTTGTGTGCCGGAAACTATCTCGATTGGACCGACACGGGATCTGACGGTTCGTTAAATCGCTCGTGTAAAGCCCTTTGTGTTCAGCTGTTTCCTGTCTAGAACATGCCCCACCACAACCCACGCGCCTAGAGCAGTTAGCGTACGAATGTACCCGTACCGCATGAAAAAAAAGGATTTGTTCTCGGCATCCAACTTGGCGCCTTATGCCGTGTACACATTGTTTTACGTTCTCTTCTCATGAATCAGGCTAAAGCAACAACACGTGAGGCGTGTTGCTATACTGGACTGCGGGACGATTATATAAACGGCGTTTCGGTGGCATACAGTATATTCACCGCGCACGAAGCACCGCAGAGCACTAAACGTGGTTTTTACTAACTGTGCGACGTAGCACGAGGAACGGCTGCACATATAACAGATATGGAAGTTACGGACATATTTGATTAACCTATCGCCCGCTTTGCAAACAGTAAACGAGGTGTTGTTCGTGTTTAGAACGACCATAGCAGGACGGAGAGACGGGTAAATATAATTTCCGCCGGGTCTTTCTACGTATCAGTTGGTTGTACCAGATATAAGTTGTACCAGATATAAGTTATACTGCATAAATCATCTATTGACTGTGCACGCGTTTCGCTGGTCATTGTGTCGACATCTAGTTTTTACAAAGTACTACTGCTAAAGGTATGGGTGTAAAATCACGGCGAACGTTGAAAATGGTGAAACAAAACAATATGACAGTTTGATGAGGGCCTAGTCAGAAGATGAGCCCAAACGTACCAAGTCTGTTTGCTTAGTTTCCGTCTCATTCGAGTATGATTAGTGAAACACTAGTGTTAAGGAGAATGACCAAGAAGACCTCTTCACTGATGATGCGGAAATTCACCAACATTCAACAGCGCGATAACTATTTTGGCAACTTGTTTTGGTATATCTCCCAAGTCTTACTTGAACCTTTAGCACGATATGTTTTCACGGGTTGTTCCGCGTATGTATCCGAGGCAGGGTATTCAAACACTAGTCATGCCGTCCCTGGCTCAAGAGAAACATAGATACATAACCAGGTAGATTCAGAACGCTCTGTCGATGTCAGGTCCTTAGAATGTAGGAGCACGTCGTCTTCCACCCCCGGTCCGCCAATACTCGCAAATCGTCCAAAGGCTGGATACCCCCGGAACGACGACATTGTATGAAAAGTATCGTCGATTACACCCATAGTGCAACAGTTAAAGGAGATACTCGCGTGCATGTGGCAGCAAAGTTTGGTGATATTTACGAAAACTCGGGTTAAGCCTACCAGTAGCAGGAGTTCGACTACACCCACACTTGGTGGTGGTATAAGATATGTACAATAAAAAGTATCCAACAAGCGCGTTCGTATACACGACAATGGTATTGATCCAACGAATCGATCTCGTCGAAAAAGGCTAAATCCGGCACTGGTGTGCTGTATGTAGTGCACTCGTAGTAGTTGCCGTAGACGTTGACGTGCGTGTCCTGAAGGAATCGAGCAGACTTGACCAGCAGGCAGGTGCTAAAATCCAGCATTAGCCACGAATTACCGTCACTGAACTGCGCTCCACGTGGTAGTAGTTCTGGGGCGGTCGCATGACCTTTTAGCCAACAATGTAGCCTGACGCAGCAGACGATGAATGGGACAGACACATGCAGAGCCGTTGTTGTTGGTGGTGACGGTGTCCCGGCAACGCAACACGGTCCACCCAGCTGAGTTCACCAGGTTTCGTATGTTTTTAACGGCAGTGGGTGATGCCATTAGTTTGTGCCGTCCGTAACAGCTTCAGAGAGAAGATGCGACTGGCAGATGCGTTGAGAAGACCGCCAGGTGACAGCACCTCGAATTCGTCAGTCGGTGTGGTTGTTTTACGCCACATACCTCGCTGGTTGTAGATCTGGTGTTGTGCGTTGCTCATCGAGGCTCATAACCTGTTGCGTATGTATCTCTTTGTGGCGTGTGACTGCTGATTTACACCAGGGCAAGCGAGTCGCAAGGATCTGACTAGACTCGTGAGCTTGAGCTCTGCATATATAGTATTCTATATCCCCTTTCAAGGGCAATTCATACTGAAGACCCATAGTATAATACTGGAGAGACTGGGTGGGAAAAGACAAAGAGCGGGACAGTGCACGTTGCACGCTAGATAACTGAGCATGTGACCCCCAGAATACGGCAGACATGTTTCTCCGCCCTACTAATGTATTTGTATACCTGGCAAAAACAATGATTGGAAAGACAAATGCCACATTGCTGAGGTAAGCTTGAATCAGGTGTGTCCGTATTGTCGTATAAACGAATCTGCTGGGGATGCTCTGACGTCGTTTGACTTCTCCGCAAACAGTATGCACTTATTCTGTCCAACGTTCGGGAAACATTGATTCCCGCAGTTTACTCCCATGCTAGACAAACGCTGTCTAACGACCATGCTCCGGACACCGAACCAGTATGTATACTACGCACCGGCTGCTGATGCAGAGCAACGTGTTGAAGCTATATTATAAACCCGTTGCCAGCAAGGCAGGCGAATCACATTTCGTGTTGGCATATAGCCTCTCCCCATATGAACCGCGAGGTCCGTCATACGTTTCACGTGTCTGGAGAAATTGCGCATTTCCGGAGAATGTGTTTTCAGCTGTACGTATGTAGGTGTTTCATTTGTAAGACCGGCACATTTAGCCGAACCATCAGGCTGGGATCCTCGCAGTATCAGACAAACGAACTCAAATGGACCCGTTCTTACCCTGGGAAGGCATTCGGACACCATGCCGCCACGATCCCTGCACATACAAAGTCCATTGACTGCAGCCTTCTCCTCGTCTGCTTGCGCTCCCGTCTTGATGCTTTAAATCGTATACAGTGCTTGCCGCAGCTTGCTTCGCGAACGTCGGGTGCGATTCACTCTGCCGCTCAAGAATTATCGCCGCTACCGCTCCCTCCTGCGTTCGTGAGTACCCGTCGACGTCACCTTCAATTTGTTTAATTCAGAGCATGGCTGATCCGCCATTTGACGCAAGAGAGATTCAGTAGTCTCTACATGAAGTACAATCGAGTATTTTTACGCGGCCCCTTTGCATCGTAAACTGTCGTTCGCAGGCGTACCAACATTAGCATATGTCTTTGCCGGTCTTAGCTTCGCGTTCGGCCGCCACATAGAGCCGGGCGCACCCCGGTTCGAACCGCAACTCTACTAAACCACTGAAATGTATGAAACATATATAGGTGTTTCGACTAAAACCGATTAATGGCGTTTGCTTAGTTTCACCGAACACGAGGAGTTGACGTGTTCACTGGATAGTTTCTGACAGCGAAAACCGTTTAGCTAAATTTTGTTTAGTAGGTAAGTGCATCAGGCGACCCCTGTTTAGTAGTGACACTGATGAGTGCAAGCAATGAAGTTTTGAGCATTACATCAACATCCTGAGACTGTTTCAGCGCGCATGCACCTAAAGGGGGCAAGCGCCGCTCATATACAACCACCAATGGCTTTTGCGCTCAATCTCCCACGCGTGATACTCATTCGGTTTAAATTAATCGTTCGGTACTTGTCTTCCATGGCAGCCCGAATGACAATAGTCAATGGGGATAAATGCTGGACGCAAGATGGATGCGACTGAGTTTCTGGATTCTGCGTCTCCGGCATTTGCGCAGGTACGGTAGAAACACAGCATGCATAATACGTTGTTCATGCTGATACGGCAACGGTGGAGAAACGATTACCACGGGGAAGCCTATGAGACAGTGGGGGCGGCTAAACACGCTGCGTTCAGCGTGGCCGGGGTCCATCATATCTATCACATCCGTGCTACATGTGGGGATACCGAAAAACACAGATCCTAAGCAAATATCGTATAACGGAGGAAGCCTTGATACACCACTTGTGTTTCAAGGGTAATCCAAGGCGAATTTGGCATATCAACAGTACTTACTCGTTCCGTTGTTCAAAACTGCCTCATCTACACTGCCGAGAATAGGAATCAGATGTTAAGGTATGTGTGCGATCATCGTGAACCACGTCATCTCACCGCTGTGCGAAACGTGAGATAGGTCGCGCCGTGACGCACTCTGCGATAGAGGGTGGTCATTTGAAGAACTCCATACCTCACCGATACAATGGTTTTGAAGGAAAGTAAACGTGTTACCCGATCACCAATCCCATGACCGCAGTATACCCTGAAATATACTGCAACACAAAATCGAAAGTCCGATGATCTTGGCCGAACATTCATAAATATTTTCAGCCACAAGGTGCTACCTCTATCGCAGCACGCCTCCCGTGCTCGAATAAATATCACACCGGCGCCTCAGTCCACAGCTCTTGTGCATGAGGAGAGCCCTGATGTGCAACGCAAGGGAGGTTCGGTGAATGCTAACTCCATGGCGCTGTGTGTTTGGAACCCCACACGGTGACCTTCGTCGAACAATGTGTGCCGTTGTGTGGGTTAAGCGTACCCCTGTGTACTATACACACTGTCTGTATGGCGACACATGGATGTGGTGAGCCTCCTGCATGTGTCGAAACCCTGAAAAGAAATATTTTATTGCACACAAACATATCGTGATCGCTGGAGGGGGTGTGTGCCGTGAACAAGGGACCGCTGGCACGGGAACGGTATGTTTAACGCCCATATATATCCCACCCAATAAATCGTGTATGAAATGGTGTCCGTGACTGTATATTGACTGTGAAATTACAACAGCAACAGCGAACATTACCAATAGCGGTCATCTCCACATCCGCGGTTTCGTTGGTCTCTTCGGAGATTTGATACATACCATCTCGAGTTGGAACGCCCTGCGGGGCAAAGCAAACAGTTCTAGAATCAGTCGGCGTTTTCGTTGCGAAGACATCTGATTTGTTTGTCTAATGTACTTCGACGTACATGAGCGGCAAAAGAGGCTGGGAGATATGTTTCATATTCCCTACGTAGAAACCACGGGCGTACAACACTCCTTCTCTCGTATACTTGAAAAAATATAGCAAAACATCTGAGAGTGCAATATCCGGGGACTGCACCGATGCTAGCGCCTACACCGATTCCATGGCCCGTGCTCAAAGGTTTGTACGAAATAGCCGCAGTAGGATAAAAGGGTTAGATACACGAGTGGTTGTGCATGAAGCGTGTAGTTAACCGTGCTTGAAAAGCACCTGGTGGTGTTTATCACCGACGATAGTAGCATCCACAGGGGGGATGCCCATACCTTCGATCCTTGCGTCGAAGGTACCACGCCGAATTAATTTATCGCGTAGGCGCCAGCCAGTGTCCAGCGACTAAACACGACGAACCACGGATTACCTACAGGTTTCCGTCGTATGTACGAGTATTTTGTTTACGGTTCGCTCAGTCTGCTCTCTTTTGAAGTACAATTTGTTCTGTCGGTAAACCAACGGGTACGTGTTTGAGAATATCTATTTGGTTTACTCCTCGCAACACTGTGGATTTCTTCACAAAGGAAAAACCGTTTATCAAGGCGCATTCATTTCCGTACTGTACGGTGTTTCCCGTACCACGCGATATAATAGCGGAATAGACCTCGTTCGTCAGAAACGATCGAGCAAGGACGCCGCCGATGCTCGCAAGTTTTGTAATTCAACGCAACTTTGCCGAGTCCGACGTTGTATCGTTTGCCCCCCGTGCTTAATGTGTTTCGCTCCAGTTAACCTGACTCATCGTCCTCCACATTCTTCACAAGAGTAAGGCACTGTGTAGGGATATTCCCTATGTTGGACAAAAAATGAAAAATCATGACGAGTTCGATGCTAACGAATATTTTATTTTGTTGCGGGGGTGGTCTGTGTGGAACATATCCACATATTCCAGAACTCGGCGCCTTGAATCTGCGTCTGCTTACTGGATTACAAACTACGACGGTCTGATATTACCCCGAATGCGTCGTAGACGCAAGCGTTCCACTGTTTGATGGACTTGGGTACTACGACCGTGTCTTGTCAGGCACATACTCTACGTACAAGCTACACTACTGTAGGTAACAGCATATATTTCTGTTGGAACACTGGGCGAGGTACTAAACCCCTTTGCCCGCCGTTCACACCTTTGCCCGTCCCAAACCGAACAACACAGCCTGCCCAGACGGGTCGGACGTATGCGACGACCCCCACATGCAAGGGCTACGGGGGCAGACAATTGACTGGTCCGGCGTCGATGGCGGCTGGTACTGCCTAGTCACGGACGACAACGCCAACGTCCATGTAAACGTGAGGCTGACGGCTCCTCTGCCAGATAAATTCCCCGACCGCCAGCTAATCACAGGCGTCAGTATCATGTCCGAGGACCACTCTCTTACTATCGAGGTTAAGAACCCGTACGATGTCTACACTAACGGCTGCCCTGAGGGGACCTCGCCCTGTCTTGCCGACGGCGGACTGTGTGTTACAGCCGACGGGAATGAGAGGGACGAGTTTCTTCGCTCCTTCACGAATAAAAACGTCGCAGATGGCGTTGCTGTCGCGGCGTCAAACCTACCGGTAGAATGCCGACAGTTAGGCGGGGATAAGATATGGCCCCGCATGCACGAGGAAATGCTTCAGGGCACTTTTCAGCTCACCATGGATGAAAGCTTTGAAGACTGGATCCTCCGGTTCGACCACATGGCGGCCCCTGAGTGGTGCGCGCAGTACATCGCCCAACACGACCTCGCAGAGGTGCAGTCAAACCATGCCATACTCAAGATTTTCACTTCCGCTGTCACCGTGCGGCTCAACGTCGGCACTAACTTCCAAGGCGGTGGCAAGCTAGACTGGGATGGGCGAGTGCTTCCCGACTTGGAGTTTTGGCAGATGGACGTGGGGATACTCGGCCTGTCGATCGAAAGCGAGTCGCTGTCTGGCATTTTAGGTGAGACGGCCCGCTCTGTTCTGGACGAGGATGGACAAGAGGTAATGAAAGGAAACGAGGCTGTACGTGGCACCGTCGACGACTACCGCGTGTCCAGCCCTCTTGGCACAGAGTTCGTCCTACTGAACAAGGCGTAAGGGAAATGAAGTACACGGCTTGAACATGCGAAGGCAATTCAATCTATCATGAACCCTACAATACCTATGACGTTGTCAAGGCTGGCATACGTAACTCTTCGTTTTCGCCATGTCGTAGGTAATCTTGAATGCGTTTAAACGTAACGATGGTTTGGAACCGTGCCAGGATGATGGGCGAGAAGTGCGGGAGGGCAAGTTGTTTCGCAGCGATACATGGATGGCCTTGTGTCTCCGTGGTTCGTAAGGTGGACATGGAAGGCCGTCGCTAGACCTATTTCCCTCCCGCCTAATGCGCTTCGTACATGCATAGATATCCCTGTACTATTGCAGGTAGTATTCGCGACTCAACTGATGCCGGCGTCATTTCAACGTTTGGAGGGTGGGAAGTTTCTTAGTGCAGACAGTACTGCGTAGGCGTTCGAGTGTCAGCGTGCAACTAAGCATGTCACAGTACCACACTCACGGTATAGTAAACATGACTTGATGTACGGTAACATATTTATGGTACATATACTTTATGGAAGAGGGGCTAGAGAGGGAACGCATGGTATAAGCGCATAGCCACTGCACCATCGATGTACTCCCTGAGAAACGTGGACACCTGTTGCGTTGAGGCTTGCATCCGGTCTTCAAAGTATTGCTCATGAACCATGGATGATATGATGAAGTTGTTCCGGGCAACGACAACTACTGCGTGTCCTTAGATTGATTTTACATTTAGATATACATGAATGGGGAAAGGCGACGTATGCCGCTGCTGACGGCATAAAACACTGAACTGTAGATTTTTCTTCTTCGTGGCATCGCGCGGCTACTCAGGAGGTGTCGCCCACGTCAAGAGGATTGTCAAAATACCCCCGTTGTGTGCGGCGACCGCTTCTTTTTTCAAAGGTGGCGGTTGTAAGACGCGGCTACGGTATCACACGCGGCCACGGTTGTACGGCCAAACCACCATCGACAAGGTCCTAGCGCGTAAGACCTGGCGTCGTGTATTATTGCGTACAGTCAGCCCTAGCTGTGTACAGTCAGCCCTAGCAGGGCACCAATCTATTTTACAACCTGGATTGATGAATTTCCATGAGTGTTCCATATATACCCGGAACATGTTGCCTATAAACAGCAGGGCATGATGTAGGTGAAGTGTGGGTATGGTTGGCCGGGGCGTAGTTCAGCGTCCACATTACTTAATCGCATGCCGACTGCTGAGCTGGACGTCGTTGTCAGCAAAACGTAACATATCGTTGTATACATCCTCCACATATTTGCATTCTACGAAGCGGGACAGAGGGGTCGAATATCGCGCTGATCGGCGTTGGTCGAGTGGAGGGTTTTCCTCAGAGACGATGTACCTCTAGCTATGAAGGGAGTTTTAAGACCCCTTACCTGCGTGTGGTTTATGCACGTGCTCACATGTACGCATGGTGAGTGACTCCAAGACGTGATAAATAAATGTAGGAATCTTCGACAAGCATGGGGTCCGTGTTTTTGCAAAAGACAGTTCTCGGCGTTGGTGGCAGGGAGGATTTGCCCTCTTGCCGGTGTAGGTTTGGTTGAGCACGGAGTGTAAAGCCCGACCAAGTCTGCGTGAGGTGTATAGACGTATTCAGGAAACCCATGCCGAATGTCCTGAAGACATCCGTTGGTTTCTAGAACACGTTGAATAAAACCTCGGAATATTCCACACAAATTTCGTCTGGGTTTCCACTTCATGGGGCGTTTGTCATTGGTAACGGACCGGGTTAATCTCAAGTCGATGAGTGGCCAGTGGCCAGTAAAGCAAACAGCTTAGATCCTCCTCTTTCTGCTTGTGGAGTATGCACATATCCAGGTAAACTCATGATAAGGTCGTGGCGGCAAAGGTTGGTTCCAAGAACGTGGTTGAAGTTTATGAATATTCCAAAAACGTGCCGTCGATGTTCTATCTTTACAGCCTTTGAGGCGTTTTACCTTATCCCGTTTGTTTTTAATTATAACTCGAAAACACGTCAAGGGCCCACGTGTCCCGGAGAATGTGTTATCTACTCCGACCTACGTTTGCCGCTACTCCTCCTTACCGCAACTGCGCTGTACCTTTTCTGGCCACGATGTGCCGGTCACAGATCTCATGTATATTGTGTGACGGGTGAACTGTGTTGGCACAACATGTTTGTCATGACCAACGGTCTACGAAATGCCTCAACACGACCATGACGGCTTGTTCAGTGTTGATGTTACCGAGCGATCCAGCTATGTCGTGATCTCCTTGGTTGAGCCGGTATGCGCATATACGGTAATTGTGTGTCTTTATTTATTGAGCATTGCTGGAAGATATGGATACATTGGGCACGAACGGAACGTGCGAAACATATCCACTTCTTGAAGACCAATGCATGTTGCTATTTTCTAGCGAATTCAACAGTATTTGCTATTGATGTTGTTTGGCGCGGCCTTAGTCCCTGTGGACATACATGTTGAAAAATGGAGTATTCTCGGCCCCTCCTTTACCTCTCAGATTGGGTGTCGCAAATATGTGTCAACGCATTCCCTCGACCGCATTTGTGTTCCTGTCCGAGCGTCCTTGGTGTCAAAGTCGCAGATCCACCGCCTCCACACACCCCCCCTGTAGTCAAACACTGCGATGGTCCCACAAGGTAGTATATGGCGAGGTCGTCCGACCGACGGATCTAGGGCTTTCTGCGAATCACCCTGGTGCCGAGACGGTCCAGCACGTACTCTTACGCGTTTCGGTGTAAGACCGACGCCAATGGGAACGAACAATTTCCGTCGGAGGTTTGAATTTCAAAGGTCCCCGACAAAATGTCTTCGGTACCGCTTGCTATGAGCACGATTCATCATAGAAGAATCACCAAACTTAAAAATGTTCCTGAAAAACAAAATGTATGGAGCAGCCGTCGGGAAAAAACCATCTTGAGAAAACCCATCGACATGTTGAATTAGAAGCGGCGAGGTTCCGAGTTCTCGACAGAAATCGACCGACAAAACCAACGGCTGAGTCATAAACTTTGAATGCACCGCGCTCGTTAGGGGCCAAAATACACTCTAGGTCCACTGGTTTCGCACATTGACCGGTGATAGGTGGCGGGCGCTGGCCGGGCGTTCGATAAAACAAAGTTATTTGACCGCCGGTGAAGAAACCACAGTCTACAGCTTTCTCGATTCCTTACGGATAAACAAAACACATTTCCAGTACTGGGAGAAGAGTGTTAGACACCACCGGCAAGCTCTGGTTTCGTAAGCGTCAGATTCACCTGATATATTTAAGGCCGTTCTCTACATTCACTGGCCTTGCCGAAAACCGGAAGGCCAGGCCGTGTATTGAGCCTATGTCGAGATCGAAGTTATTTCGTCGAATGAGCGGAAAGTTTGTATCGTTTCGAAACATTGAAACAAGAAACGACAAATTGCGCCACATGCAGTCGCGTGAACGCAGGTAAGAGAAATCAAGCATGGTTTAAACCTCAGCAGCTGTATGATAGAATCTACAGCTGTTTCTTGAACGAAATTAGTTTCCAAAACAACTTAAAACACTTTGCTTTCCCATTGGTATCGGTCTGATGGGTGTATATAAGTACCTCGCCGATGGTAGTGCGTCCCGCACTATGAGTCGTAGGTAAAGATATGCGTTTTTGGCCGACTCTGCGTCCGTGTCGGGTTACTAGGTTACAGGGCCTTTCCACCGCCCACTTAGCATTTCTCTGTCCCCGACCTGGCTAACCGGCCCCTATCGTAAAACGCTCTGATCCTTCCCGACAACGTGGTTGGTTTGAAGGCTCTCTTGGCATATCTTCAGCGCGGTGCAGTCGGCCTTGAGGTGTTGGCGATCTACACTCTGCAGCATCCTCTCCTGGCGCTTGGCTTGAGATGTGGTGAGTTCCTCCCTTCGCTGCCTTTGCAGTGCTTGCTCGGGTTCCAGCTCCGCGACTTCAACCGAGTACGTCATGAAGGTGGTATGTTTAATCGGCCACCTCTCGGGCTGCCAGTCAACCACACGACTGCCAGTCAACCACACGATTGTACAGTAGCTACGGTCAGGGTCCTGGGATCCTTCTATTATCGTATGATCGGCTCCCGCTCTGCGTCCGGGGTTGTGGTTATACCCTCGCTGCCTAAAAACTGAGACCTCCGGCCCTTTTATCCGCTACATCAGGGCATTCTTCTGTCCGAATTGTGATGGTGGCGTCGTTCCGCCGCAGTCTAAGCAACTCCCAGCGTGTCTGTTTAGTAAACAAAACTATTCGTGCGATATACGTACGTGGAGTAATGCCAAGATACGAATGGCAGCCCACTCTCTAAGGCACTGACATGAGTAGCTCAAACGTCCAGCCGAATAATGACCTCAAATGTATGTGTTCACGTAACACAGCCAAGATGACATTTCCTAGTCCCAAAACAAGCACACTCTAGCGGAGGGCGTCAGTAAACAGGGCCGACCGTGCACACAATAACATATACATTATGTTTTTTTTCCACGAGCATTTAATCCTATTTTTCTATGGTCCTATTTACTATAGTTCCCCACTTGAACAGTTCAAGCAGTGCAATGCCTTTGACCTGAAAAAAAACAGTTCTCCCTCGGAGCAGTCTACGGACGTTGAAGTGCACGCGTACATATTTGATGTTGACTGTCTACGCACGGATACGAGTATATATTCGTTTGAATGTTTAGAGTGAACACGCATGCTACGACACAAGTGGCACTTTTTGACAAAACACATTTTCAGATAGGATCGGGCACCCTTACCCTAGTCTATCGGTCTGTCCTTCTGGTGTTCCATTAATTGTCCTTGTCATCTTAGGCAATGGCGTTGTTCATCGGGTAGCACCTTCAATTTTCTCCTAAACCAGTGTTTTGGGTGAGGTGCAGAGCGCTCCTCAAGTGACCATCCTCAGAAGCCAACCACACGGTGCACCTCTATCGTAGCATGCGTCTAAAGGGGTTCCGGAGCTACACCCTTGAGGAGCTCTATACGCCACCCGAAGCGCGAGTTTTGATAATTTTCAGAGTGTAACCCGATACACAATATAATACCATGGCCCGGCCATCCAAACAATATGAGATTTCGACGAGTTTTGTATCAGGATAAGGAGGCTTGTCATTCTAAACATTGGGCCGAAAAAACGTTCTACCCTTATCGTATCAAGCGTCTACCGTCTATTGTATAACAAAATTTCGTTGATGTCGTACACCACGATACAAAAACACACACCAGGTTTGTCCAATACCGGTTTGGCAGATACCTCACCACATAAACACCATACAGGAGGTAAGCCGCACCAGGATTGTCACTCGCTTTACCACTCATATATACAGGCAGTATCTGTTGATGTAGGTACTATGCTACAGCAGCAGTAACCAGTAGCGTACTGAGTCGCTGATCGGGAACAAAGTCGTACTATAGTAGCAGGTATAATAGTAGGTGTATGTACCTATTTATCTCACTAAGTAGCATGGAGTGCTATTGAAGTGAGGGTGTACTCAGTTATGTACCTACTAAAGTACGTCGTATCAGTACGGCCATGAATATGCGGCGAATTTTGAATAGGAACAACGTAAGAAATACGCGGGGCATCTTGAACCTGTTCGACGCTTGAACGCCTGGACGTGTAGCGTTCTTGAGAACAGTACGTAGTACATGGAACGGTCACGAGCAAGCATCCAAGGAACGTTGCTGTGGGTCGGTCAGTACAGCCATCCGATAGAGTACATCTAGCCGTAGAGTCGAGCGTGTCGAGGCTGGTTGCAACGATCGAACCAACCAATCTTCTCAGCTTTGTCCGATTTTTTCTTTGAACTAATATTGGCCCAGAGAGAGCCTTCTTTGTAACATCATACGTTTCTTCTGAGAGAAGCTAACGAGCACGCCTAACGGCAGCTCGCACCAAGCCTCTGGACTAGCACGTCCACCACAATGTCACAAGCGGACACTGTCCCCCAACAGGTTAGATCCTCGGCGTGTTTGGCGCTTCGCGTAGAGCTGCGGCCCATCAGGTACGTGAAGTACAGACTACACCTGACGTCCCAGTTGCTACGTACTCGTACTCGTACATACAGCAGCGAGTTACGAGTACTCCGCATCGATAGGAAGATCATCGTCATATATCTGGGACGAACTGCTGCTACGAAGAACAACGTCAACTTTCGGCAGGGCTGCCAAGATCACGATCATCTGGAGCTGATGCACTTCTACGTATCATACTCGTTCTTCTACAGGGACCTGCTATAATCTTCTCGGAGGCGTCGTACTACTACATCCTCTACTTATCGACAACAGACTGCGAGTATGGGAGACTCCACCATCACCGGCAGCCTCATCAACGTCATGAGGGGAATCAACCCGTTTAACGGCGAGAAACCCGAGGACTTCAGCGAGTGGCATAAGAAGACAGGCTTCATACTCAATATGCAACCGCCGGACATATTTTCCGTGATGGAAGGACAGACCAGGCCTACAGAGGAAACAGACAATGCGGGTACGGACGGGGCAGACACGGGGGAAGTGTTTTCGCCTGCACAGCTGCTCACACTCGGGTTGCTGGACACTCCTGGAAGGACCGTTCAACAGCGCCAGGCTGTGTTCGACCGCGCCAACCAGGATATATATGCGATCCTGTACCTACAGTAGTCACGGACAAGGCAGCGGGTCGCTTGTTGGCTATCGACGCATACGACAAACACGGGACTCGTGGAGATGGCCAGAGGGCAATTTATCGAACTTGAGGACAAGTATCTTAGGGACACTAACGAGACCATTCGCGCATTGCAGGCGGCGCTGCCGGCCACAACTATGGAGCCGGATGAAGATCCGGACCACTAAATCATGCAGGCCACACGTCTGCGCAGTCGGCTGGCGGCGGTGAACGAACCCGTCACTGAGCGGCACTTTAAGGACATCATCGTGCATGGCCTCCCGGACAAGTACAGGGACATCAAGCTGACCACTTACAAGGACCCTGAACCTGATCTGCCGAAGATGTAGGCCACTACGCGCCATCTTTACCTGCATGAACTGTCGCGCAACGAGGGCAGGGGCGGGGGTATCGCGGAATGTGGCGTGGCCATGTCGGTGGAGTCAGCAGCTGACCCCAACAGCATCATCTGCCACTACTGCGGTAAAGAGGGGTATTACAAGAGTGGCTGTGCCGTGCCCGGCAAGACCAACGACAAGCGGAACAACGGTTCTACGGTGAAGAGCAGGAAGTCTGGAGGGTCGGCAAGCGACACCACGAAGAAGTGGTGCTCGCTTCACAAGACCACTTCGCACAACGACGCAGATTTGTACAAGCAGGGAGCGTCGCGCCCGAAGGACGGTGGGGTGTTATCTGCTGCTGTCTTCGGCGTCCACTTCCTTTCCTCTGAGAACGACGACAAGCTGGCCATCAACTTCGACGACAACTTCGACGGCGGCTTCCGGTTCTAAGAGACGCTTTCTCCCCCGCAGCAAGGAGCATCATTGACTGGGATCGCTTGAGCAACATCATCATTGCCTGGGGTCGGCATCGTCATCATTATCATCTGCATCATCGTGGACCGCTGGAGCTTCGCATCGCCCTGGGCCGCACATCGCGGGATTGACCGGGACGTCGTTTCTGGAATCGTGTCATAATTATCGTGGGGTCGCCGAAGAGACGTATTTCGGGATCGGTCCACTGCATCAAATATTTGAAGATCACCGGGGGAGAACGTTTTCTGGGATTACAGCATCATCATCGGTTGGGGCCGCTGCGGCATCACCAACTTGACCGCCAGGAGGAGAACATCTTCTTCGCCTGGGGTCACATCAGCTTGATGGCAAGATTTGTTGAGTAGCAGTGGCACACGTCTTCTTTGTGCGGGGCGGGCAGGAACAGGTGCTAGTAGCTATGTTTCTTGGTCAACACACTGGTCCTTGAAATATTGAATATTTTTTAAATGCCGTTGTGGATTTTTGCAGTATAGTATACTGTAGTACATTTTGCCTCTCTCTAACCGAAGCCTGTTTTCAAGTGTTCATCCACCCTTTGGGCAGTACAATATCATGGCAGTATGGAATGTGTTTCAGAAGCAAACGTGAGATCGAGAAGACTGCTGTTCGACTGGTGTCCTTTCACAAGTAAAACAAACGGCCGATAACGGTGTCGTAGTGTTAAGCATACGAAGTAATATCGTATCGAGTATGTGTATCTGGTATATGTGTAGTTACTGGACTAGCACGTCCACCACAATGCCACAGGAGGACACTGTCCCCCAACAGTATCATCATCATCAAAGCTCGGATCGTATCATTACCATAATCGACTTCTCCCTTACAGATCAGCAACATACTTCCAGCTACGAGGAATGCTATGAAATGCCTCTATACATAATACGAAACCCTGCAATATACAAAACTCCATTAAACCCGCAAACCTATATCAAGCTACCGTATACCACCCGAACCTCTATTCGGTGAGCGACACGATAGGTCCCGAATAATATATCGCCGATGGTCAGTTAACACGGTAAGTCCCAACTTCAATAATAAATCGTCGCCAAGGTAAAACGGCAACCAAAAATTCAATCCTTCCTCTTTGCCAAGGAAAAATAGGGTAACCCCAAATTCCACCCTCGACAATTGGCAACGTAAAACGGCAATCTCGATACCAAATCTCTCCATCTCGATTCCAGTATACATATTTAAAACTGAAACGACACAGTAACTACAGGAAGGGGACAATCGAACAAACGTGAGTATTCTGTTACAACCTTCTAACAAGATCAATACCACCTTCGACACATATATACCGTACCGCGTGATTACATTGCCCCCCCTGCTGTGTACTCTGTAAGAGCACAACAAAAAAAAAGCCTCTGATATAGATCATCTCAAATCGAATTATAGAACCCCCCCTGCTAGACTCCCCACGAAAGTATACCAGAAACCAACAATACGCTGCATCTTAATTCAAAACTACTATAGGTATCAGTAAGTGGTTCCTCTGTACGTGGTGCGCAATGAACCAATAGCCAACGCGTAAGGAACGATTCATCAAGACCATCGGCATACTCTACTGACGTGTTAACCCTGCTCGAAGTATGGATACGTCCCAATACTTTCTCCATCTCCTTACGAACTCCTGAATTAAAACGAGTTATTCGAGTCCTTTCCGAAAACATTCCGTGAATACCGAAAACACATACGAATATCCCTGAAAACCAAACGTCCCAATCCCTCCGGAGAAACAAACAAAATAACAAACCAGTAAATGAAATTACAACAAGTTCACCACAGAGTCACGGTTATATCGAAACGTATCAGCGTGCAATGGTGTGATAGGAAAGTCGGCGTGCTGCTCTGCCGACCGTACGTGTTAATCTGAAGCTACCAGTTAGACACATGCTCCAGACATCTACATCCTAGAGTCAAATCATACACAGACACTAGCGCGTATAACTGCCCCACGAGAGACAGACCTGTAAGATCTAGTACTTGTAGTCTGCCTGGCAAGCTGTGTGTTCATGTATGCTCCGGGTGTATGATTCACGTACTGGAAATGAGAGCAAATATTTTGGATGAAGATATTGGGGTGGTGTGTCGGGTGTGTTGTGAAAGTATAAATCACTCCGGTGAAATCATGCCTGTGACGGTATGTTTAGTTCTGGAACCCGTGCAGTATCTGCAAAGGCAGGGTAGGGAGGAAGCCGACATCCCGCAGGTCAAGCACCTGTATAGATCCTGCGGAGGGCGAGCCGCCAACACCTTGACGGCCGACAGCGCCACCGAAAAAATTTCCAGGATGACGGCCACACCAACCCGGTTTTCAGGAAGGATCAGTGCGTGTTACGAAAGGGCCTGGACAACCAGTAGATGGACAGAGAGGCCCTGAGAATGCGGTGGGATTGTATGTCACCTAGGAACCCGGTGCGGACGCGCACAGTCCGCCAGAAACGTATTGCTCCATATTCGACGCAAAATGCGCGACGAACTTACATGAGTGATGTACCTACTACATGAGTGCATGCTCTTAGGCACTTTTTCTCGCAAAAAAGATCTTGACTAGCAGAAAGCGCGAGAGCGTGAGTTAGCAAAATTCGATGAAAGTCGACGAGCGTTGGGAAGGCTGAACCCTCTGCGCGATAAAAATGAAGGCAAGAACCGTAGTGGGGGAGGAGGGAGAGGAGCCTACTTTGTGACCCCGGATCTGAGTTACGACTAGGGAGGGAGAGACGGAAGTGCGAAAATATTAAATGGGATGGGGGAAAAAAAAAAAAAAAACGCCCAATACACCGATGTCAACGGGAAAGCAGAGCCTGAAGGCTTTCCTTAAAACATCTTGTTTTCAAGAACTAGCTAAAGATAATACCGCCGTACCGCTACTGTTGGAAAAAGCTGCTTGCTATATATAGTATTTTACGTTTTTAAAGCGGCTGCGCGCGGCCCAATTGTTAATTCCCGTTGTAAATTATCAACACATTTTATAGTATAACAGCCCATGCGACGATACGCATTCGATGTCGAGATGGACTTTACTCGGGATGTAGGTGGTGACCTAGGCGGGTCCGAGGTTTAGGCGGTGAGCGCTTGGTGGGGACGTCTAACGCTTTTCACCCATCCCTGAAAAAAGCCTATTTTATGTCATCCGAGAGGGATCCAGACATTTTACCCTATTTTGTTTATACACCAGCGGTCGTCGCGCATACAGTCGGTCGGTGCTCCTAACGAGCGCGCCACATTCAGAGTTCATGAAGCAGGCGTTACTTTTTTTCGTTGATATCTGTTGAGGATTCGGAATTTCGCCGCTATAAAATAAATATGTCGCTGGGTTTTCGGTAGTCGATATTTGCAAAACATCTGCCCCACATACTTATTGTGTTCGCGTTTTTGCAAAAATTAGATCTACTGTTTGGAATAATAATTCTCATCGCAAGCGGTACCGAAACGCTTTGGCGAGAATCTGGGGAAAATATTTTATTTTCATGGAATTGTGGCGTTCTCATTGTCATCGGTCTTACGCAGACGAAATACCGCACAACATGCGCATGAGCGTCTCGGTACAACGGTGGTTATCAGAAAGCCGCAGATACGTCGGCCGGACAACCTTGCGATGTAGTACCCCATGAAGGTATCGCAGATGCGGACTGCAGGCGGGGTGCGTGGAGGCGGAGTAAGGTCGGATGCTGATCCGTTCAAATTTCATGACGCAGTCGCTGGGTTTGTCGATCGATGCCAAACATGAAAAACGGTCTATTTCTTGCGATCAGCAAGTGAACAAGAGTTTTAGTCGTTTGTTTTCTACACACAAGCGGTCGAATGTTTTCTTACCAGACGCCATACCGGCCCACGCCACGTATTACCGATCAAGGTGTGAGCACTGTGACACAAGGGTGGGACGGAGCCGTTAACCAGCGTGATCATTGTAGAGTTCATGACGGAGTCGTTGGGTTTGCCGACATATTTCTACCGAGGATTCTCGTAAAAGAGTGTATTACGNGTACAACGGTGGTTATCAGAAAGCCGCAGATACGTCGGCCGGACAACCTTGCGATGTAGTACCCCATGAAGGTATCGCAGATGCGGACTGCAGGCGGGGTGCGTGGAGGCGGAGTAAGGTCGGATGCTGATCCGTTCAAATTTCATGACGCAGTCGCTGGGTTTGTCGATCGATGCCAAACATGAAAAACGTTCTATTTCTTGCGATCAGCAAGTGAACAAGAGTTTTAGTCGTTTGTTTTCTACACACAAGCGGTCGAATATTTTTTTACCAGACGCCTTACCGGCCCACGCCACGTATTACCGATCAAGGTGTGAGCACTGTGACACAAGGGTGGGACGGAGCCCTTAACCAGCGTGATCATTGTAGAGTTCATGACGGAGTCGTTGGGTTTGTCGACATATTTCTACCGAGGATTCTCGTAAAAGAGTTTATTACGGTGCCCCATAATAAATAACACCTCATACGTGAATATATTGGTCTCGGAATTTAATGTTTTTGGCCCAATTTGTTTTCCAATATCTATGGAGGAACGTATTTTTATTTGGACTACGTAGCTGCCACACCGATTCACACCGGGGAACTAACATGCTATAGGTAGGTACGGCAGAAAGCCATACACTTCAGCTTTCGAACGATCCTACGTGGAGCCGAAAGTATGCAGTTGGGGGTGTGGCAGAGGTGGGTGAAAACAGGTCCTCAAAAATACACTACGTTTTAACGTGGGGTCGTTATTCAGCCTTGATTCTATTCGGAAAAAGGCGTATTTAGCATCACTGGAAAGCTGACGATTTGTGTCGAAATACTCCCTTCTTAGTTTTGCGCAAATCTTGATTGTTCTTGAGATACATGGGTCCAAAGAAGGTCACCCCAATCCCCGCCGTCGATCTGTACCTCGTCTGCAACCTCATACCCTCGGCTAAAAGTAGGATCGTTGGAAAGCTGGAGTCCTCAGCTTTCTGTAGAACCTAACAACGGATTTAGAGAATGCCTGCGTGTGTCTGTGTAGCCAGGTGTAGCTGATATTTAGTCCAGATGCACATACTTCCTTTCCATACAACACGGAAATAAGTGGCCACAAAATAAAACAATCTGGGAAGGTACGAATTAAAAGTAAATCCGCTGGTGTTAATAATTATGGGCCACCGTAATAGTTGCCGAACATGCCAGAACAGGAGTTTCATTAGTATTGCGCGGGCTTCGCCCGCGTAATTAAAGTCCCCGTGAGCTGTCCCCTGACGTTAAAACATTGCCGTTCACTGGCGTCGTGCTACCCACTAACGCCTCCCAATGAAAAATCACGCCCGGGGGAGTTCAACCAAGTCACGATTTAGCCTGATTTGTACTTGGTTAGGTCTTTGTCGTGCAGTAATTGAAGAAATTTGATGCGACGCGTCCACGCAGTTTCACCTTGCACAGCCGGTACGTAGGCTACAGCAGTCGCGCCGTCAGTCTATGCAGTTTTCACGGGCACTGTCGCGGTGGTAAACTTTAAAGAAGGCGTCAAAGATTGAGGGTGTGCTCGTGTATACAGACAGGGAAGGCATTTCAGGGTGGTGAACGTGGGGATTAATATTAACGACGCCGCAATCGGCTTGAGACGTACCTTCAAAAACAAAGAAATGTGGACTGTGTTTAAGAGTTGAAAAGCTGGGACACCAAACAATTAGGATCGTTGAGTTTTTGTTTCAATATTCGTAGATACGTACGCGAGTACTATTCGCCATGGCCGCAGCTTCAATACTAAGCTTGGCGACAGAATGAGAAAAAACATATCCAATGACCTGGAATAAATATGTTTTAGCTTCAGCGACTTTCTCGCTGTGCTTAGAGGTCACCAAAACTGCTGCCGTTTTGCCACAATGTAGTGAGAGCATCAAAGAGCCCACCGCAGGGTGGTTCACTTTCAGATTAGCTGTGACGCCGGATTTAAAGCTGAATTGCGGGGTATCGTAAAACAATAGGGCGGTGTTGCTTCGACGTGTCGATTGTCGATTGTTTGGCAGGAACAGGGACAAACAACGACTTCATTTTGTGGGCAAAGCAAGGGAGGTTTGAATGAAGATCCTGAGGTAGTATATTATCATGTTCTTAGTGTATTGCCCCGGTTGAAACATGCCTGCGACGGTGTGTTTAGTTCTGGACCAATGCCGGTGGGGATCAATACGCCCATCCCTACTGGGTATATAACTCCTCGAAATATGTAACTAAATATGAACTGGATAATACATATTTTTGCAAGTCTTCTTTTCATCTTTTTCGTACAACCCCGAGGCACCATTACTCTCTCCGCCAGGCGAGCCGGGCTTTGTGCACGACATTGCGTCTTATTTTGTGGTGTGGTTTAGCACCTGTATATAACTGCTGTTCTTGGTGAAACATTTTTGCTCGAGTGTTGAAAAATAAAAACGTTTTGTCTTTTTTACAGCAACAAATATATTTCTGGTAGAATATCGATATACGATTACTCCTTACGAAACGCGGCATAGCTCCAATCCAGCTATATTGCGAACATACCTCGGACGGACGAACGCATACCTTGTTCGTTGTAGTCTGTAGAAGGTATTGGCGCTCTTAGATCTGCAAGGGGGCGTAGGCATTGTTGTGTTTGCATCACGAAACGAAAATACTCCGCAGCAATTGTTTTGTTCATTTCGGAGCTCCTCCTCTGTTTGGTATCTACTATCTGCATTTATATCCTCTTGTCTTTCCTTGCCTCTCGTGTGTGGCACGAAACCGAAACGGAACTGGGTAGAAAGCGCCAAGAATCCGTTGTATGGATGGTGCCCAAGGGAATGGAGACGGGGAATAAGGGGCCCACTCGTGCACCGGGGGCGCTTGGGTGATGCGCGGGTGGGACTCGCCATAAGGCGGAGAGAAGAGGACGAATAAGGTGTATATATAAACCACCAAACAGAGGTATTGACCGAAGTCAAGCGAAATTAAGGGGGCTAGGGGCTATCCCTTCGTCCCGGGATCCGCTGAAGGTATCCAAATGATATTGTTTTCCCAAAACCTATCCGGGAATCCCAAACTCCTGCCGCATGTCAGTTACACAAATCACACGTACGTATCACGTACGTATCACGTACGTATTCGCACGATCAGACACATGAGACATGGGTGCGACTTGTGACGAACAGTTATGACCAACAGCCTCCCTAGTCGCAGCACACTGTCATGATAATAATGTACAAGGCTTTCCTACGGAGTGATCATAGTAAGGGCGACGCAAGAAAACCGGTAAGGGCAACAACAGCAGCAAAACCTACAGCAGCAACTACACTGGTGCATCTGCAACCAAAACCGAGGAGTGCGGACATAACATTTAGGCGAAGAAGGAAACTAGAGTAAAAATCGTGTACGTACGAACTCTCGCCTTTTTGGTATCATGCTGCCACTTGCTGATAAATATGTACGTACAGCAGTACCTCCCACATTAGCACGTACTGCTGTTTTTTACGAGGATATGCCAGCCACAAAAATAGGCGTTTGCCTTGGGCCTTATTCAATTTTTTGTAGACAACGAAAATGTACCACGGCTCCTGATAAACCTGTACTGCTGTACTACAGTAGTAGCCTACCAAACAGAAGAGCAACTGAAAACTGGGACGGATGCACTGTTTTTTGGCTTGTGACTGGTGTCGAGATCATGCAGGCATGCGGTGTCTGCTTGTTATACGAGACAAGATAATATCAATCTCTCCTGATCTATCTCCTATAAACATCTCTATCTCTCACGATCTCAATCCAATGTCGAAACATAGTCACTTTCCTGGTTTGGATATCACGGCGCGGGCAACCTCTAGCCCCTTGCACGACCGGTCCAAATGACAACCTCGAGACCGTCGTCTGCATGTACGGGCCTTACCCAACACGAAGCGGGTTGACCGCAGCTTGGTTTTATGTCGAGAGTCGAGTCCAAAGTCCTGTCGTCGTTCAAAGTACTGTCGTCGTAGGTATGGGCTCATGTGTATCAGGGTTTTGATACTGCTGTGTCGTTGATGGAGGAAAAAGGAGATTTCCCCGCCTGGAAAACATATATATGTGTACTGCTGTAACGCTAATTGATAAAACAATCAGTTTAGTCCCCGATTTTCCTACATCGATCGATGTACATGAAGGAGCAGCCGCAGCCCCAACAACAACAACATACGAAACAGTAGCAGTAGCAACATCACAGGAGTACACACATACCCACAACCACCGCTGGTACTTAGCGCGCCGAATCTGGTGCGCGTTCTCTCGTACTCCATTTTTGTGTTTGTGTTATGTCAGGTTATGTTGTTGAATTGATCATGCGAGGCTATTTTTGACAGCTAAAAATATGTACAGCTAGTACCTGGTTTGTATGTACGCATACGTTGCAGGCAAAAGCCTAGCCTTTCGTCAGTGTTAAAAACGAAGCATACCTCTATTTATAGCTATTAGATAGCAGACGACTTCAGCTAGCGTATTATACGTACGCTCGCCTCACGGCCATACTACCGAATGTTGTACTGTGCTGCTGTAGAGCGTGTAAGCGCAAGGTGTGGGAATGGGGGCCAGGGGTTGGTCGTACTGGCTGAAGTATGGTACTGACTGGCTGAAGTCTTGCTACTCGTACGCAAGGATGAACAACATCGCCAACTGAAAGTTATGGCGGACGTGTTGTGGGGTTTCGAACTGCGTTTGCCATATAGTATGGCAAACCATGCGTTGTTTGCTTGTGCTGACGAGATTTGGACTCTTTCCTGTGTGCTTTATTTGCACGTTGACGAAGTACGGGCCCTTTTTTTGTCGCCTACTCAATGGCACTGACGATGAAGGCCTGTATATTGGTGGCCGAAAGCTACAGAAACAAAACAAAACAACTCGTGAAAGCACGACTAAAAATAAACTCGTGAAAGTGCTGGTGGGTGAACGTCTCTCTATTCGGTAGAAGGCTTCCCTTTGGAGTGATTGTAAGAGGGGAGTTGATTGTGTTTTTTTAGTTGGGTTTGGGCTAGTCCGCCAAAAAATAGAGTTTTATGGGGGATTAGTATGACCACAATGAGTTGCAACTTTACAGTACATTAAAAGCTAGCCTACAGCATACCCTTCAAGTACACACATACCCACAACCACCGCTGGTACTTAGCGCGCCGAATCTGGTGCGCGTTCTCTCGTACTCCTTTTTTGTGCTTGTGTTATGTCAGGTTATGTTGTTGAATTGATCATGCGAGGCTATTTTTGACAGCTAAAAATATGTACAGCTAGTACCTGGTTTGTATGTACGCATACGTTGCAGGCAAAAGCCTAGCCTTTCGTCAGTGTTAAAAACGAAGCATACCTCTATTTATAGCTATTAGATAGCAGACGACTTCAGCTAGCGTATTATACGTACGCTCGCCTCACGGCCATACTACCGAATGTTGTACTGTGCTGCTGTAGAGCGTGTAAGCGCAAGGTGTGGGAATGGGGGCCAGGGGTTGGTCGTACTGGCTGAAGTATGGTACTGACTGGCTGAAGTCTTGCTACTCGTACGCAAGGATGAACAACATCGCCAACTGAAAGTTATGGCGGACGTGTTGTGGGGTTTCGAACTGCGTTTGCCATATAGTATGGCAAACCATGCGTTGTTTGCTTGTGCTGACGAGATTTGGACTCTTTCCTGTGTGCTTTATTTGCACGTTGACGAAGTACGGGCCCTTTTTTTGTCGCCTACTCAATGGCACTGACGATGAAGGCCTGTATATTGGTGGCCGAAAGCTACAGAAACAAAACAAAACAACTCGTGAAAGCACGACTAAAAATAAACTCGTGAAAGTGCTGGTGGGTGAACGTCTCTCTATTCGGTAGAAGGCTTCCCTTTGGAGTGATTGTAAGAGGGGAGTTGATTGTGTTTTTTTAGTTGGGTTTGGGCTTTAAAGAAGGCGTCAAAGATTGAGGGTGTGCTCGTGTATACAGACAGGGAAGGCATTTCAGGGTGGTGAACGTGGGGATTAATATTAACGACGCCGCAATCGGCTTGAGACGTACCTTCAAAAACAAAGAAATGTGGACTGTGTTTAAGAGTTGAAAAGCTGGGACACCAAACAATTAGGATCGTTGAGTTTTTGTTTCAATATTCGTAGATACGTACGCGAGTACTATTCGCCATGGCCGCAGCTTCAATACTAAGCTTGGCGACAGAATGAGAAAAAACATATCAAATGATCTGGAATAAATATGTTTTAGCTTCAGCGACTTTCTCGCTGTGCTGAGAGGTCACCAAAACTGCTGCCGTTTTGCCACACTGTAGTGAGAGCATCAAAGAGCCCACCGCAGGGTGGTTCACTTTCAGATTAGCTGTGAGGCCGGATTTAAAGCTGAATTGCGGGGTATTGTATAACAATAGGGCGGTGTTGCTTCGACGTGTCGATTGTCGATTGTTTGGCAGGAACAGGGACAAACAACGACTTCATTTTGTGGGCAAAGCAAGGGAGGTTTGAGTGAAGATCCTGAGGTAGTATATTATCATGTTCTTAGTGTATTGCCCGGTTGAAACATGCCTGCGACGGTGTGTTTAGTTCTGGACCAATGCCGGTGGGGATCAATACGCCCATCCCTACTGGGTATATAACTCCTCGATATATATAACTAAATATGAACTGGATAATACATATTTCTGCAAGTCTTCTTTTCATCTTTTTCGTACAACCCCGAGGCACCATTATTCTCTCCGCCAGGCGAGCCGGGCTTTGTGCACGACATTGCGTCTTATTTTGTGGTGTGGTTTAACACCTGTATATAACTGCTGTTCTTGGTGAAACATTTTTGCTCGAGTGTTGAAAAATAAAAACGTTTTGTCTTTTTTGCAGCAACAAATATATTTCTGGTATAATACTGATATACGACTACTCCTTACGAAACGCGGCATAGCTCCAATCCAGCTATGCTGCGCACATACCTCGGACGGACGAACGCATACCTTGTTCGTTGTAGTCTGTAGAAGGTATTGGCGCTCTTAGATCTGCAAGGGGACGTAGGCATTGTTGTGTTTGCATCACGAAACGAAAATACTCCGCAGCAATTGTTTTGTTCATTTCGGAGCTCCTCCTCTGTTTGGTATCTACTATCTGCATTTATATCCTCTTGTCTTTCCTTGCCTCTCGTGTGTGGCACGAAACCGAAACGGAACTGAGTAGAAAGCGCCAAGAATCCGTTGTATGGATGGTGCCCAAGGGAATGGAGACGGGGAATAAGGGGCCCACTCGTGCACCGGGGGCGCTTGGGTGATGCGCGGGTGGGACTCGCCATAAGGCGGAGAGAAGAGGACGAATAAGGTGTATATATAAACCACCAAACAGAGGTATTGACCGAAGTCAAGCGAAATTAAGGGGGCTAGGGGCTATCCCTTCGTCCCGGGATCCGCTGAAGGTATCCAGATGATATTGTTTTCCCAAAACCTATCCGGGAATACCAAACTCCTGCCGCATGTCAGTTACACAAATCACACGTACGTATCACGTACGTATCACGTACGTATTCGCACGATCAGACACATGAGACATGGGTGCGACTTGTAACGAACAGTTTTGACCAGCAGCCTCCCTAGTCGCAGCACACTGTCATGATAATAATGTACAAGGCTTTCCTACGGAGTGATCATAGTAAGGGCGACGGAAGAAATACCGGTTACCAACAACAACAGCAGCAAAACCTACAGCAGCAACTACACTGGTGCATCTGCAACCAAAACCGAGGAGTGCGGACATAACATTTAGGCGAAGAAGGAAACTAGAGTAAAAATCGTGTACGTACGAACTCTCGCCTTTTTGGTATCATGCTGCCACTTGCTGATAAATATGTACGTACAGCAGTACCTCCCACATTAGCACGTACTGCTGTTTTTGACGAGGATATGCCAGCCACAAAAATAGGCGTTTGCCTTGGGTCTTATTCAATTTTTTGTAGGCAACAAAAATGTACCACGGCTCCTGATAAACCTGTACTGCTGTACTACAGTAGTAGCCTACCAAACAGAAGAGCAACTGAAAACTGGGACGGATGCACTGTTTTTTGGCTTGTGACTGGTGTCGAGATCATGCAGGCATGTGGTGTTTGCTTGTTATACGAGACAGGATAATATCAATCTCTCCTGATCTATCTCCTATAAAAATCTCAATCTCTCACGATCTCAATCCAATGTCGAAACATAGTCACTTTCCTGGTTTGGATACCACGGCGCGGGCAACCTCTAGCCCCTTGGACGACCGTTCCAAATGACAACCTCGAGACCGTCGTCTGCATGTACGGGCCTTACCCAACACGAAGCGGGTTGACCGCGGCTTGGTTTTATGTCGAGAGTCGAGTCCAAAGTCCTGTCGTCGTTCAAAGTACTGTCGTCGTAGGTATGGGCTCATGTGTATCAGGGTGTTGATACCGCTGTGTCGTTGATGGAGGAAAAAGGAGATTTCCCCGCCTGGAAAACATATATATGTGTACTGCTGTAAAGCTAATTGATAAAACAATCAGTTTAGTCCCCGATTTTCCTACATCGATCGATGTGCATGAAGGAGCAGCCGCAGCCCCAACAACAACAACATACGAAACAGTAGCAGTAGCAACATCACAGGAGTACACACATACCCACAACCACCGCTGGTACTTAGCGCGCCGAATCTGGTGCGCGTTCTCTCGTATTCCATTTTTGGTTTTGTGTTATGTCAGGTTATGTTGTTGAATTGATCATGCGAGGCTATTTTTGACAGCTAAAAATATGTACAGCTAGTACCTGGTTTGTATGTACGCATACGTTGCAGGCAAAAGCCTAGCCTTTCGTCAGTGTTGAGAACGAAGCATGCCTCTATTTATAGCTATTATATAGCAGACGACTTCAGCTAGCGTAATATACGTACGCTCGCCTCACGGCCATACTACCGAATGTTGTACTGTGCTGCTGTAGAGTGTGTAAGCGCAAGGTGTGGGAATGGGGGCCAGAGGTTGGTCGTACTGGCTGAAGTATGGTACTGACTGGCTGAAGTCTTGCTACTCGTACGCAAGGATGAACAACATCGCCAACTGAAAGTTGTGGCGGACGTGTTGTGGGGTTTCGAACTGCGTTTGGCATATAGTATGGCAAACCATGCGTTGTTTGCTTGTGCTGACGAGATTTGGGCTCTTTCCTGTGTGCTTTATTTGCCCGTTGACGAAGTACGGGCCCTTTTTTTGTCGCCTACTCAATGGCACTGACGATGAAGGCCTGTATATTGGTGGCCGAAAGCTACAGAAAAAAAATCAAAACAACTAGTGAAAGCACGACTAAAAATAAACTCGTGAAAGTGCTGGTGGGTGAACGTCTCTCTATTCGGTAGAAGGCTTCCCTTTGGAGTGATTGTAAGAGGGGAGTTGATTGTGTTTTTTTAGTTGGGTTTGGGCTAGTCCGCCAAAAACTACAGTTTTATGGGGGATTAGTATGACCACAATGAGTTGCAACTTTACAGTACATTAAAAGCTAGCCTACAGCATACCCTTCAATTGCGGGCGACGCAAGATAAGTATAGTAGTAAGATTGTGCCCCCCCCGCACGTAGTACCTCAGCACAAGCAAAGCAGCAACAAACCATACAGAGCGGCAGCCTATACTGTGGTCTATGCTGGTCCATGGACTAGTCGACATTTTTCACCTGCTTTTTCCATCAGACCCGAAGACAGGTGTACGTACGGGTATCATTTACGAGTATCGTATGATACTCGTACCCTGGAACGTACTTCTATATACGGGTACGACTGGTTTACTTTTTAGGGAGCAACTACAGTAATATGTGCATTCCCGTGGATTTCCTGTAAAAAAAAGAAAACAAAGCGTGCCTCTCGTGCAGATGTACAGTAGATAAAAAAGAAGCTATTCGCCGGGCATGTAACTACGTACGCTACGGCACTACCTGGTGGTCTGTGATCTGCACAGCAGCAGAAAAACAATGCAAACGCATGCGATGATCAAGGAATACAGCAGTGCCGTCCGGGCAGCCACACTCCTTCCGCCTGATCTGCCGTCGCAGAAGCCGATAGGGTACTGCTTGCTGTGCTCCAGTATCATACAGCAGTACATCATGAGCTCTGCCTGATAGTCTGTATGATCGCCACTCTCTCTACGCCCACACAATGCCGGTTGCACAGCAGTACACCATGAGCTCTTCTGGTATCTTTCCCTGGTGCTGTATACATGCCGGCAGTCGAGCAACTACGTGGTTATGGTCGTTGCGCACCAAAGCGTCCACTTCTCGCGTCCGTTGTTGCTGCTGCATGTAACCCCCGCACCCGCAGCCACATCACGTAGGCATGCGCTAGCGTAGCAGTTGATCGTGTGCTGCTGATGTATATCCGATGACCTTTATGTCGATGTCTTCAGCAAAGCAGTAGGCGACGAAACTGCTGCTGTACAAATGCCGGCCATGCTCTTTTTTGCGTTGTTGCCGACAATCCAAAGTACAGACAGACTACAGCAGTCGTGCTGCTGCCAGCAAATAGTAGAAAGCAAGCAGTAGTTCGAAGAGCTGTCTATCGAAAGTTAGGCCGTTCATCACGAAGAAAAGAGGTGTATTACGGTCCACTCTAACTAACGACCGACCCCAGTCTACGTAATTGTCATGTTATTTATGTATGCCGAACTGCAAGCAGGCCCACAATCATCCAACACATATATCCTCTTGTCGTGACACTACAATTAGTACTGTTGTGGTGCTATTTTACTCCACACACAGAAGTTCCAAAAAACCACTATAGAACCAAACAGCTGCTTCCCTGCTGTGAACACCAAGCTCCTCCAAATCCAAGAACTCAACCGAATTAGTACCGACAAACCATAAATCGACCCCGAAAAATTAAAATTAGTCTCGAAAAAAACAAACTCAACTCCAAAAAACCCAAACTAAATTCCGAAAAATCAAAAACCAGTGCCGAAAAACCCAACAAAAATCAAGAATGAATCCCGAAGAATCAATGATCAATCTTGATAAACAAACGAAATAAGTGCTCTAGAATAAAAAGTCAACATGAGACACACAACATCACCACAAAGACACACAAAATCACCCCAAAGACACTCCCGATAATACTAGTTCACAATTACATAACAATAGGATCAAGTATCAATGCATCTTCCATATAAACTTGAAACAGTACGTAGTAATAATAAATCCATAGGGACGCTCACGGAGCACATACTATCTAGCTCTTCACTACGTGAGTGTACTCTATGCAGTGTGAGGCTTATGTTAATGAAAAAAT
>MEHQ01003049.1:45277-122046 GCA_008828725.1 Saccharina japonica | reverse complement strand
GCCGGACGGCTCCCGACCGCCTCCCCCGCAGTCTCTTTTGCGGGGGGGGGGGGGGGGTATTTGGGAAAGGGAGGAAGTGGAGGAAGTGGAGGAAGCGGGGGGGAGGGATATGAGGGGAGGAAGGAGGAGCACCGGTGGTGCGCCCCTCACAAAGCAAAAAGTGGGGAAGGCGTTCCGGCTCGGGCGGGACAAAATGTAGTGCAACCACTGGTTGGCGATAAGATCAGCCCCTGTGTGGGTGCCCTCTTTTATCGAGCACTCTACTACTAGGGGTCGTACTAACGTGGAGGCCTGTTTGGCTGCAAAAATCCGACGGCCTATTCCGAACAACTGGGCAAAGATACAAACAACACGGAAAGGAAAAAAAAAACTCCCCCGCGCTTAGTGCAGACAATGTTTGCCTGGTCGGTGAAAACCCGACGTGCTCCGTCCCAGTATCGCAGAGATGAGAGGGTCTTCAGTTATACGACTACCGCCATGTATAGCATGAGTACACCCGCCCACCCCCCTAACTACCACATGTTATACTACGCGAACGGTCAAACTTGTACCGTAAATGTATTCGCATCGGCGTCAAACTGGATCGTAAACGTTGGCAGGTACCTGTTGTCAGTACATTGGCAACGCTTTCAACAACACCTTTCAGTTAACGTTTAGGTCTGAACGGGGCAACCGCAAACGAAAAACACGAGTTTCCTCAATATTCTGACTCTTTTGCTGAGCCGGATAATTGTCTCGGTTTGCTTGAAATGAGCAGGATGGAGAGTTTTTCCCCCTGCAATTCGGCACAATTAAATAAATAGTCCGCGCGCTAAAGGGCGGGGTCTAATGTGCCCCGGTCCGTACTGCTCATCCTACTGTAGATACGATTCGAAATCCCAGTTTGGCTCTTTCGCCACGGACGTCTCGCCACGGCAACGCCATGATTGCGGCGGATGTTCTGTTTTCTGTATGTTACAAACTGAACGAAGAAAAGGAGTTAGCAAATTAGTAGAAAAACGAAAAAGCGGGTCGAACGAGACGACGGTAAGATGGTGAGTGAAACATATGTTGACGAGAGAGTTTTGCCAGTTGGTCTTCCTTCTTAACAAACGCCACGATTGGGACGCTACCCACAGGCGCCGCGCAAGCTCTCCTAGGTACAACTCGCTTGGGTTCAGATAGCACTTGTTACTTACCCAGATTGATATACACTCGTACGTACCAACGTTCCAAACAACAACCACGTAAAATCAAACAAACTCATATTATACGTACCAACTTTCCAAATAACCGCTGAGACACTAAATGCAACAAGACGACTGCCCATCCACTGCCGTACAGCGCAAAAAAGCGAGTGATACGTACGTACTCCAAACCAGTATTACTCTGTTGTTTACAAACTCCAGGCCAACTCAGTATGATTTGTTCATCCGGCAGAACATTTGCTGAGAAAATCGGTGCGTTAACCAAGTGGAACACCATGAAAATGTGAATCATGTCGCACCAAGCGCTAACCAGCCTTGTACCTCAGGTCGAACCTTTTAGGAGTTCCACACTTCGCATGCAGCTGACGCCACCAAGGGGGAGACATGTGGGTGAAAGTCGAGAATTTGAATACATTTCCAAGCTCGTAACCAAAACTTTCAACAGCGATGTCATATTCCACACTCACGACAGAGTGCCGAGTCAATTATAACGCCACTCCCACACGCTCCCGCCTATAAGCAGGGGCGATTTCGCGGAGAGTTGTCGGCTTAAATCCATGGTGTAGAAGTTGCCGCCGTCTCGGGTCATTTTGGCCTTCCCAAAGGCTACGTCTGCGTTTTGGGTTCCGAAAAAGACCAAACAACATGCCATAACTCATCACACAGATGGCATGGACCTGTTGGCTGTGCCCAGAAACACAACACAAAAGATACATCGTATATAAGCAGTTCCACATGCTTGATAAGGATTATTGTAGTGGGATATGAGGCATCGGGATATTATACAAGCCGCTCGGTGTCACTCGATGTTTGAGCCGAGTTACCTCGACAGCTAGGGAATAATGCAAGAGAGAGTTTCTGTGTTACTACTGTCTTGAGTCACCACGACGTCTTCCTGTGCCAAATGGGTGTAGACCTTGAGAGATCAATCAATACAATACGCAGCGGAGTCCAGTGATCCTATTGGAGAGCGCAGGCTATCCCAGGGGGGACACCGAGAGGGGAGCAGGTTGCGTGAGCCCATGCCAGGTCACAAGGACGCTGGCATGGAGAGGAGAAAGCTGCTGAAGATTGAGGTCGCGGCGCTGAAGCCCGAGAAAGAGATCGGATTCGCAGAGGCAGCCCTGCAGCGTCGTATGCATAGGATCCCGGCTTGAGTCCATTTTGGTTCATGGCGAGTGCCGATGATGACGGAAAGGCTTCGGATTCTCCGCGAGGGGCATGAGCTTCAAACAGAGGTCGCGATGAAAATAGGAGAGGAGAACGAGGAGAGGAGAGAGGAGAGGAGAGAGGAGATGCCGCCCCAGCAGCAGCAGCGCGATCCCAGCAACGCCACATATGAGCCCCAGCTGGGAGACCCGCTTGGCACTGGAGGCGAAGGCGCTGGAGCGCAGCAGTTGCAGAGGCAGCAGCTGCCCCAGTCGCCCCGTCCGCACGACGAGCAGCAGTCGGAGGATTGCTGCGCTTGTCGTGACAAGAGAACGTACCTACCGCCGCCGCTATTATCGCCGCCACCGGTACCACCGCCGCCGCCGCCGCGGCCGCCGTCGATACAGCCGTCGCCGTGAGCGCCGCCCCCGCAATATCCCGGTTTAGCCAGGCTTATGCCTGAGACTGTGGGTCTGGTTTGCGCAGGAGAAGAGGAGAGCAAGAGAGAGGGAGTTAGTTGGCCGGCACGAGGAGTCGGGGGAGGGGAGGTAATTGGAAGGCGGGGGGGACATTGCCCCCGAGGAAGGAGGAGAGGGGGAAATCGAAGGTGGGGACTGGCGGACGAGTCTGCACCATCGGTTGGGAGGCAGAGCACAGGCGCAAGAGGAGTGCTGCCCGAAGCGAGAGAGAGTAAAGGAGAAATGGCCACCACGCCGTCAGCAAGGGTTTGACTCCCGACTCAGGCACGTACGAGTATGAATGTGTTGCTTGCTGCTGATGATTTCCGTTCTTGAATTAATTTTGTGTTGGTTTTGGAATGATGAATACCTCCACATTTGAAATAGATAATGGAGCACGTTTGAAGATTTGCAGAGTGGAATGGAGGGATGAGACACAGATGGACCCGACAGAGAGCTGTCTAGGAGGCGTATCATGTCTGTCTGTTTTGTAGTTGCCTGGTCGAGCGCCCTGGCTGGGCATCGATCCGAGTACGAGTAGGCGTGAAATTTGAACGTACAGCAGTATAAATAAATGCCTCGCTTCCCTCCTTCCGTCCCTCCCTCCCTGTGGCTTTCCAAGGACTTGGTTTGGTACGTAGAGAGTGGTGGTAGTCCGTATGATAGAAAAGTTGGAGAAATTCGAATACCGCTGTGCTGTATCTACGCGTACAATATGTGCAACGTAACGCTCTACCGGGGTATCTCCGGAGGCTGATTCTTAGGCCGTACCTCCATGCGCACGAGAAAACAATACGCGATGAGAGGTGCATAAACAACAGCACTAAACAACAGCACTACCGTGCAGATATGGTCCACATCGTTGGTAAAATGGGTACATGTTGTGGTTTTTGGTATGTGCGAAAAGAAGATTATGAGCATGCAATCCTGATATTCAAAATGACAGGAACTTCTGGAATTTTGAGTTCAACTTTCCGCACATCGTATGATATGTCACCAGTAGTGCTGTACCAAACAGAGGAGATATTTCTTCAGGGGAGACACGGAGTAATATTTGATTCGAGTACCATGACAAATACATCGATAGTAGTATAGTACTGTGAGTACAAGAGTATGCACAGAGTTAAGTACGATACTACATCGTATATATCTGGACTGCAGAGTAGCACAACTCCTCGTCCAGCGTCCGTTGCCCTGGTAAGTACTGCTGTTTGTTGGCGGTGGAGCTATAAGTATGAGCTGACGAAACACTTTGCACGGTACTGCTGTATATATTCACCAAGTAGGAGGATTGGGTGAAATAGTACGCGTACGTACAGCAATATATAGTGATCGGTAATTCATGGATGCGGCGTGATATGGGATACCCTGTAGTACCATAGGTATCCTGTTCTGTCAAGTAACCATTATGCAGTGGCATTTGAGAAAAGGATATTGCGGTCAAAAGAGAGATTTGCAAGCTGATAATTAACGCATAAAAAGAGCATAATACCCTTGCCCCCCCTGATCTCTGGTCCGCACGACCTATCCCCCGCTGTTTGTGTCGAGCTTATGCTGTCGAGGCGACTCCTGATTTCACCCAGGAGGATAAGCTGGATGACCCGAGCTGCGGCGATGCTATGAGACCGGAAGGGGAGGCAGCCGCAGCGGAGGCAACAACAGTAGTAGTGTTTGGGGCATTGGGACTGTGAGAAGGTTTAGGTTTTTGAAAGAAATGTGATTGCTCGATTCTTACGAACGATTTCATTGCTTGAGTTTTTGCTGACCGATTGTCTTGATGCGTTTTGCATTGAGAGTGTGGCTGTTTCAGATGTGAAATAATATCAGTCTACGGCAAAATGACCACGACTGAAGTGACTTCGAACTGCACCAGAGGGCGCGTTCGGTCCAGATTGAATTTTCTTGGTTTTGAGCTTTGAGTCGTATTCCGCCTTTGCGTTTGTTACGACTTTTATCGAGCGAGATCTGGTCTACATAGAATAGACGTGGATGAAATGTCTGCGGTTACGATCGTATAAAAATGGAATTGAATTTTTCCTGGTTCAGCTAGGCCCCATACTGGGTACTAGTGTATCGAGGTAATCGGGGATGCTCAAGGAAGGTTTAGGTTGGTTTCTGAATGGAGTATTTATTGCCGGTCGTTGCGTGAGCTTGCTGCACTAGCTGGGTACGTCAGTTGTCAATCCGAAAAATAATGCCGTTCTTCCTTTGGCTAATTCCGAGGACAATGTTTTTCCTGGCAATTAATTTCGAGAGTTTTTTTTTATGTTTCCAGCACGGGCGACTTCTATTTCGGGTGCCGTGGTTTGAGCGCCAGATTAATTATATGGGAAGAAGTATGTATGCAATCTCGCATTACCGTCGCGATCTGTGAATCTATGGCGGGAGTAGGGGATGAAAGAAGACTTTTATCTGGGGGAACGGGGTTTCTTGCGATCTCTGGCATTTTGCCCTTTTCTTAGTAATTATATTTTTGGTGTGACTACGTACTGTCATATTTTCCATGGTTGCATTATTGCTGTCTGGGGTTGAGGGAGAGGTTTTCACTCGTCGTCGGGATGAGCTTCCTCTTGATATTGATGTGCCTTCGATTTGAGATTGTATGAGCCTTGATTTGAGGATATGATTTTCGAGCGATGTCGTGCCTTGTCATGCATCGAGCAGGGGGGGAATTAGTATGATCGTGTATAATGAGCAGGGGGGATATTGGTTGTGCTCAGAAACACAACACATAAGATACATCGTACAAGGTTCCCCTTCGGGATGTTGGTCACTTCAAATCCCGGGGGTGTCGCAAGGCGAAAATAGATCGCACATGCTTCATAATTCCCGTTTTGGAGCAAACCGTGGCATAGACTGCTGCTGTATTGTTCAAAGGAAAAAGTAGGAGCGACGGCCATTCCTACAGAAACAAATGTCGCGAGATAATATCGTATCTGAGGTACAATGGGCTCCCGGTGTTAATAAGAAACTTCAGTTTGGTGTCCAGGCCCAACGACTTGTTTTGTTCACGAAGTTGATCTAACTATTTTGCGTTGGATTTAGAGTCGATCCCACAGCAGTGGTGAGCTGAATTTCTAATCCAACGTTTTCTACTGTTCGTGCCAATCTGAGCTCATTTTTCTTGGCACACAATTTATGAAATAAATGCAGACACCCACTATTTTACTGTATTTATTTGTGTTGAATGGTGATTTGTTATGTCGAGTAGATTCACGAAGAACAACAACTCGTAAATCTTGACGCCATTTTGTGAATTGACCTGAAAAAAGCGAAATCACGATCTGCAACATTTTTTTCGTCGTGACTATTCTATACTGACCGCCTGACCTGAGGTTTTGCAGGAATGGCATACATCAAACATACATACACGCATACACAATGAGAGACAGAACACAGCAAACCAGTGCTTCGTAGCTGTCACAACTAGCCTGCTGGAACCCCCCTGCTACTCGTAGCTGTCCCGCGCACACTGCGGGGTCTGCAGCTTCTGCTGTAGTACTGCTGTGCTGTGCTGTTCGACAAACGGCGCCTTGGCTACCTCGCAGTTTGTAGCCTAGACTACTGTGGAGACATGTATATCCGTAAAGCGTAGTGCTACTTTCTGTACCAAAATACTCGTGTTCGTATGCATGTAGATCGGGTATAGATCGGCCTATCGTTGGAAAATAGAGATAGGCCGTAGATATGATACTTCGAAGTCTGCATGCTGGTACACACGTACTCTCGTAGATCCGTGTATTTGTACTCTTAAGTAAATTCCCAAATATTGGAACCGAATTACAAATTTACATAAAATTATCAAGCGTGTCGTACAACTGCTACTACTGCTGTACGCAGCCCAGACACAGAGCAGACGCATGCGACATGGTATCAACTACTGCTGCACGACGCTTGATGTGTGCCTCGTTCCATGTCGATGTGGTCCTTGTGGTGTCGTGCGTGGTGTGTGCTGTGTTCCGTTCATGTCGCGGGTCAAAAACGAAGCATCAAAATTCATCGGATGAAGAAACAGTCGTACGGCAGGTGTTTCATAAAGTTGCGAGGCAGTGCCAAGTCGGAACGCCTCCCCTGAGTTATTTGCCAGAATTTGCGACGTTGAAGGCCCAGAGCACGCCCCACGGGCCTCGGCCGGGACCCGCACTTGCGCCGTGCCGTGCACGCGCCTCCCCTGCGTGCCCCGCAGGCGACAGCGCGAGAAACGACCCGCGGCCGGAGATGAAAAGTGAAAGTATTCCGGGAAAATGTCCATTTGGTACCTAGACATATATAAGGAGTTCCATATGCTGATAGGGTCTTGTAGTGGGATATGGGACATCGGGATATTATACGAGCCGCTCGATGTCACTCGATGTTTGAGCCGAGTCAACTCGACAGCTAGGGCATAATATCAGAGAGAGTTTCTGTGTCACTGCTGTCTTGAACCACCACGACGCCTTTCTGTGCAAAATGCGTGTACACCTTTAGAGATCAATCAACAGGACCGCACGATCTCCACGATACCATTGAGTCGACAAGATGGGGTACTACTACTGTTAGGGATGGGCTTGAAGGCGGGTTTTCAACCAAATATGAAGCATTCTATTCGAAGCGATCAGCCGAAACCTAATAAAAAGCTGAAGAATAAAAACTACCGCCATACCGTAGACGTAACTACTACAATGGCATGTCAACTGTGTACAATCATTTTTCTCGGAACTGGAGATGAACTGGATCTTGACATTGGACAAAAACCTCGGTACACACCGATCGGTGTACTTGCTTTATACGATCCAGAAGAACAAGCTCACGTCTGTATGGTGCGGGAAACTGTTTTGTTTAGTACATTTCTGTCTCTTTATGCCGAGCTTGGATTGAAGCGGATAAATTGTCAACCTACGCCTTGGGGTTTGCCGCATAAAGCACAACAATCCACGCGTGAATCAATATAGTATCCACAAAGAACGATCTGGCAAAACATCACCTAATCAGTACCACTATGGGCGGAATTTTAACGAGCATTAGGTATTCATGTATATAAACAAACTTCCGTCCAAAGTGGTAAGTGTTGATGGACCATAAACATCGAATGATGGAGTTTAAAAAACAACTCAATTCACCTCGGCCAATCAGCAACAAATTGAAGAGTGGAATGATAAATGCCAACGTACTGCAGAGCGTGTCAAGCAAGCGTGGGCGGCCACATGCAGAGTGATTGGCGTGAGGCGGCGGCGAAAGGCACAGCCGTGACGGGCACAACATATGTTCAATCGCTCCGAGACTGTTGCCATTTCTTTGGCGGACGCAGTACTTTAAAACAGAATTGGATAACTATTTTTAAGGTCGGTCGGGTTTAGGTGGGCCGTGGTTTGGTTGGATACAAACTTCGAGACAAATTGGACATCAATTCACAGCAAGGCCTCGGGCGTGATTCAGGCCAAGACTAAGAGAAGACCCAACGTGATCTGCACACACAGCAGCAACACACGCGTGGGTTTCGGAAGATGCGAGGGGCCGCGCAGGCGCAGCGACCGCAGAACTCCGATGTTTTTCGTGCACAACGAAGCTGGTTTGGAAACAGCTCGTATTCGTGCGTAATACCAAAACACGAGCGTCGGCAAAGCTAAAAACGGCAGCTGCAGCTTGAACAGCAGTAGCTTGAGCGTGCCCACCAAGGGTCGGCCAATCTCGTCCGGCCCGCCCAAAGCCCATACATGCGTGTGTACACTGCTGCTTTGCGCGATGATCTTGGTGTGTGACACGGCTGATGGTGCAGTAGCAAGCAAGCCTCAATACACACGACGCGACACGCAACCGGCGCCAGCCAGCACCTCTCATTTTTTGTGTTTGTGTTTTGTGTGGTGTACTCGAATTTTCACTGTCGTGTATATTCTATCCCATCGCGGATTGGTTAATTCCCTAAACAGACTTGTTTTCGGCTAAAGACCACGGACATGTGTTTCTGCTTGACAGCCATTCCCGTCCTTAACTGCAGGATGGTGCCTAGCCTGCCGAACGCACAAACTTCTCGAAAGTTCCCTCTGTTCTGGAGGGTCAAAAGGAGCCATGATTGTCTCATCGAATTCGACTATGGTCGTTGGCCACCATATCTTCCCACAGGAGACCCAAAACTACGAAAAGTCGAAACTGCTAATAGAACCGCATACCAGGACGCTGATCACACTACATTATATTTTCCACCGATGCCGTGTTGTCGGAGGGTAAGATCGCCCCCTCCGCTAAACAATCTGATATCAACCTAGCTTGATTTTGAACAGATTTTCAGTATTATCGAGTAAATATTCCAATGAACTGGTCTCTCATTGGTCGCGACCTATATTGTGCAATGTGAAACCGAATCCAAAATTGCCTGTGTTTAAAAAAAAAAGGGGGTGGGGTAAAGAAGAATGTGACCTCGCCGTTAAACCCACTCAGTAGTCGACAAGAAGAATCAAACCAAATCTCGCCATCTGAGTCACCTCCGCCGATTGCGAAACAAAAAATCGTGACGGGAAACATGATTAGAGCTGTGCGTGGCAACGAAAAATAATTATTGCTATTACTACGTAATTATACTGATTTCATACAAGATTTTCTCGATAACTATGCTCGAAATATTAAATATCCACCCTGCGGTGGTGGGCGTGGTGATAGTTTTTTTTACTAGCAAAACCAGACTTTGGCGAAGGTGGGAACTTACCGTACTGTTTTGATCTCCGTATCACTGGCCTACATGTAAAAATAGCGTGAATCCACAGTTCCATGCCTTGACCAGGCAAAGATGCAAGGAGAAAGCACTTCCACCCCTTGACAGACGCTGTCAAGGCAAACACCTCGACAAACAACCTTGACCGCCAAAACCCGGGGACGGTAAAACTATTTTTTGGGGGGGAAACTCCTGAGCCTATTGTTGACAATGATGTGTTTTCATGGTTTTTCTTTTTGTCAACGTTTCATCTTAGGGGGTGTATTATCAAACAGGAAAAGGGAAAAACACGTGTTTCGCTTTGTTTCAGTAAGGTGTCCAACGTAAGAACAAAAACAGCACCCAAAGCTATTCACCTGACATGTTCTAGGCACGGACGAACATGGAGACAATCTAGCACCCGACACTACAGGAGCATCAGACCAGCAGGCAGGCACGGCGGCAATTCAACCCCGCGTGATCGTTGGGCCTGCCATGGAGGTGATCGCGCGTCCGGCGTTGACGTCTCGGGGTCTAACTACAAATTATAATAGAAACGAACGCGTAGCATTGTTCTCGAAGGCTCCATATGAACGCTGTTCGCTATCGAGAGCAACCGAGCTATCGCTATCGTGTGAAGGCCGGGGAATGTCCAGGCTCTTGTTATGGTTCGCCTGTTGGCTGTTTACCGGGTATCTGTGCTGCGGTACTGTCGTGCTTGCTGTGTGCTGCTGTTCTGCTGTGATATGGGTGTCATACGTGGATTATTGCCATGTCGCTGACCAGTAGGAGACGTTGAATTGTTGCTCTTCGTGTTTTTCTTATGGCTTTTCGCTCACAGTAGTTGGAAAAATGTCGTTTTCGTGATACGTTTTCCGATCGGGCTTTTAGTCGGAAGAGAAACACAACATGGTGACGAACAGGAACACGATTTAGCCAGGGGGCAAAGAATGCAATGTTTATTTTTCCTTTTATTCGTTTAGAAGACACGCCCGTAGACATTTCCGTGTTCAGTTCTACAGCAATATAGCAATTGAACTAAAGAATGTCGATGACCGAAAATAAACTGTAATACAAAACAAGAAAAACGAGCAGAGCGAGCAGCACCAAAAACGTAAATAGTAAGGGTTTCCACAGGTATTCAGGACAGGGGGGTGGAGGATAATCTGTCTAGACAGATGGAAATGCCTTGACAGCCTTGACAGACAGGCAACTTGGCGTTTCACCGTCTCCTGGTATATTTGCCTCAAGGCGCAACACAGCCACGAGCCTTAAACGCGACAAACACGGGTGTATGCGAGATACGCAACCACCGAGACACCGCAGGCTCGAACGTACAGAAAGGCATAGATAATCCCGGCGTTGGGTTGTTTTGGCGGGCCGCCGCCGCTCTGCACCCATTTGGTGTCGTGTAAGACGCATGATTCCAAACCAATACGATGATCCCTACCGCCTACGAGTGCTCGTACCGCCAACGTGTACCCGTACCGCCTTGAACGTCATAGCTCTTATCTATATCTGTACTTCAATCCCAACACTCCAGTAACAGTAGCAGCACGGTGCGAAGTCACCGTGGGCTGTTGACCGAGCTTCCAAGCCAGGAACTGGGCGGGTCTAAAGCGTAACGCTCCGGTGCCGTGGCAGGCTGTGGTGGACTAGAGCGCAGCAGCAGCATGGTACAAGGCCGGTGCTGGTGCCGAAATTCAAATCTGCCGCGAACTGGCAGGTGTGGGAGTGTAGGTGTAGAGTTTTAACAAGCGAGGCAGTTTATTTGCGTCGAACTGTCAGGGGTGAAATTGTAGGCCTAGTTTTTCAACAAGCGAAGCAGTCTATTTGAGTCGACCAGGCAAAAAAACAGAAGAACAAAACGAAGAGTAACAACATCTGCCGTACCGTTAAGTGGTTGGTTTGATAGTACAAGATCGGTCAAACTTATAAAAAGAATTACACGACGGTGAAAATGAAATGGATCGTGACATTTGATAGCCCCTTCTCGTTGGTACACCCAGGGGTGGCCGCATCATGTTTGTGTTATTTATAGTATTGGTGCAGTTTTGCGCCTGAATCGCGAAAAGGAGCGCATAGTATGTTTCTGCTGGCTCTGTCTAGCTGGGGATAACTGGATTTCTTTCCGGGCAAGAAATGATGCTACAGTAGTAATTGCGCCTTCCCTGTGACGTCCATGCGGATTTTGATGGACACAACGGAACAACCTGCACCTGAATCCACCGGGTACACGACGCGAAATATCCGACATAACTTCGCCATCTGGGGCATCTTTGGCGACAACGAAATACGAATTCAATATGGGCAATATTACCAACGAAGACACAGGTATTTTAGTTTTTAACGGCCAAGGCACGTTCGGGAAAAGTAGATCGTGATCCAAATCAGATAGGCCCGAGATTGGAACAAGGTTGGTTCCAACATCTTGGAGCTTGTTTGTCTGAAATTATGTGTATGATGCCCCCCTATCCTGGCGAGAACAGGGCGGTGCAGCTATGCATTCAGACATATCATGCCCAGGGTATCGACGCAGTGTACGCCCGCCAGCAACGCCTGGGCCCGCGGCCTGGAGCTCGCTTCTGATGCGCCGCCTCCCGCGTTTCTGCTTCGGCAGGATCGGTATTTGACGGTGGTCATTGCCGCGGACACGCTGGTCGCAGAAATCCCGTGTTTTGTCCGCTCGATACTGGGGACAGCGCCCGCCTGCGATCCAGCGAGGGTCTTCACGAAAAACGGCCGGAGCTCTGGGAGGGGGGCCGCTTGGAGCTTGCTCCGCGGTTCGCCCCGATCGTCATGAGGTTCGCGCCGGTACCGGGCTCGGCCCACTGACTGGACGTGATGCGTACCATGGAGGTGCAGTATACGACCGGAATTTCTGCCTCGGTCGCCTTTCGCATCAACGAAGCCAAGGCGGTGCTCGTGAAGCACGTCGTGGTGCTACTGCTGCACCACGGCATGCTTTTCGCAGATCGTATATCAGCCTCTCGGAGTATCACGGAGTATCGTGTGAGATCTCACCGCGGGCCCTGTACACGACCGTCCTCACAGAGAGAAGCTGGAACTCCGTAGCGATGACCGCCCCCTCACGACGGCCGCTCTGCAGGGGCACCTGCGGGCAGCAGGTCTTTCTGGCCTCCACTACGTGTAATGTTCGGGTAGGGGCTTCACTTAACAGGTCTCTGACGGGAATATCAGTGGACCAGATCATGATCGTTTGTATGGAAAACGGAGAAAGTAGGTAAATGCTACAGTAGGTCGACCACTGGCACTCGAGTGGCGCTCCTAAGCGGCAACGGATAACGACTAGCAAGCGGCCGCAGACATGTCGTCACTATCACCGGCCTTCCAGGGAGAGTTCTCCGCGTGCGCGCCGAAGTACGCCTATAAAACTAATAATGTGCGGGTGAGAAACCTTGACACCAGGCCAGGGGCCCAATATAATCTCCGAAGACGACAAAGTATGGGTGGGGCCCCGGCCGGGGCAGGGGGCCTCGTCCAATCCAACACTTGAGTATAATGGTCGGCGGCAGAGCTAGGGTATGCTACGTATGAGTATACTTCGAAGTAGTAAAATCGGGACCCAAAACAGATGGACCCAGCAAGCATCTTTAAGCGTTCGTCTTAGAAAATGTGTACGATGGCCCCGATCATTGCCGTAAATCCCCGTCCCAACTGGCGAGAACAGGAGGAGGCAGATCACCCCACCTACACTACATGATATATAGTTAATAGGCCGTCATTAAATTTCCAAGGATTGCTGCCGCGCTGAGTGCTCAGCGCGGAGGTATATCCCGAGCAAACCCCTCCTAATTAGGGGCAGGAGACCTCGTCCAAACTCGATGCTCATATATATTAGTGATCGGCAGCAGAGCTAAATAATACTACAGGGAGAAAGACAAGGGTCGTCCGAGTCACAGGACAGTGCCCAGAAAGCGTCGGCGGCTGAATGCCGACATGCCAATGGATTGCCGTGAAACGCCATGGCGTCGCGGCGGCGGCGGCGGAGGGCAGCCGTGACCGGGCACATAATATGTCAATTGAGCCGAGGGTGATGAGCACTTTTTTTCTTGTACGAACTACCGCTGCTTGATATTAGAGTTGGGCGACGTCTTTTGCATTCTGCGTTATGCAGGTTTCGGCCACAAAATGAACACCGACTTGGAGCAAGACCTCAGACGTGAGTCAGGAGCAGCCTCGGCGAAGATCCGAACTGAAAGGCCCAAACAGCAGCAACAAGTTTCGTGCACAAGGACAAAGTGTTGAAGAACCTCCATAATGTCAACAAAAGAACGCTGAAAAGGCTAAAATCAGCAGCTGCGACACGAGCAGCGGTAGGTTGAAGCATGCCCAAAAGGGTCCGTCCGCCAGTCTGCTGTAGTCCCCTCACGCATGCGTGTGACCGCTGCTGCTCTGCGCTCTACTCGTGGTGTGGTGCAGCAGCACGCGTGGTTAAATGGGGGCGGGAGGAAGCAAGCAATCAGCAGTCAGCATATCTCCTTTTGTCTTTTTGCGCGTCGTGTTTCCCAGCGCTGATTGGAAAACAACCCTAAATACGGGCATACTTTCTCAGCCAACGGCCAGGGGATATGTTTTTCCCAAATACTACGGATATGATGTCCAGTCCCACCCCTAACGGGACTACTGCTTGCCACCGTCTTCTGACAACAGCGGCGGCAATGCTATTAACTCTGCTGCTATCGTAGCCGCAGCCGCCACCGTCGAACTGTTATTTATATGTTGATACTACGGCAGTGCTGCTGCGAGTTCCTACGTTTCGTACCCAGGTATTTAAGTATGCTCCGTGATTTTTGGTGGTGTGTGCGGGGTATGATTTTTTGTCTTTTTCTTGTTGCACCTCCCCCCTCCCTTGCCTGATACGGAACGCATGGTTTATGAGGTGAGTTGTAAGTTTCAAGGGGAATGTTCTGGAGGGCTTGCGGATTCGGGGTACGGGTATGGAAGTCTTACAGAACTTACAGACGTTCCTGTTACCGGTATTGAAGTCATACAGAACTCATAGAAGTTCCTGGTATTGTGGCACGGGCGTACAGAGCTCAAATAATTTCCGGGGGTTGTGACACGGGTGCACCGAACTGACAGACATTCCCGGCAGGTATAAACATGTCGTATCCGAACCCCGCGTATTGTAGCACAGGCGTACAAAACTTACGGGAGTTCCGCGTGCTGGCATGCACGCCTTACAGAACTCACAGAAGTTCCTGGTACAGGTATGGATTGTACAGAACTCATGGAAGTTTCGGGTACGGGTAATACCCGGGTAAATTCACGCCTCGAGGGGGCGAAAAAACAATAGCTTAAATGGTGAGACAAGTACATAAAATGTATTTGGTACGAGTACTACTCCGAATGGCACACTGCATACTGTACACTGATACACCATTAAACGCGCAGTGCTTCAAAACCGCGATACGGCAAGCCGCACCAAGCCCTCCACATCGTGGTGCGCTACGCCCAATTCTGAACAAACACGTACGCCAGCGCAACATTTCGCCACCTGTTATTTCCGGCCCTGGTGGCGATGACAACACGTATGATGTTATGATACGTATAATGTTGTACGTACGACGTGCACCTGGTACAATATACAACTACGATACAAGTTAGATGTCTGCTTAAATAACCCATGAGGGCACTATTCAGTTTCTGCTATACTATGGACACTACAATAGGTCACTTGGGACCGACCTTCCCGTTTATACATAGGAATTCCCTGTTATCAGGACTAACCATAGTCCTCAGGGAAGTCTGTCCAGTAACCCGACCAGCCACCTGTCCCGGATGGAGTCGTCGGTTGACAATCCATAAAGGCCAGCTATCCCATGTCCCCGGAAGGGTCTCCGAACCTTCCGGTCGCGCAGCTTGTGACGTGACGGTCACGCTCTGTCAAGCACTCTTGTACTCGTCCCAGCCTGGTCGGCCTACCTCTTTCCTCGCGCTTACTCAGCGTCCAACACCCTAACGTCGTTGTAGCCCAAGGAGAGCAGCTTGCTTGCGCAGGAGGGCGAGGTCTCGCACCCTCCGACGATCCCGGAATGTCGTAACCTCGATACCCACAATTAAGTCTACTGTTGCACAGTCTTGAAATATAATCCGCATCTTTGGGCGGCGAAAAATTCCCAGTCTGTGAAACAGACAGGAGTGGTCATTCCTGAATCCCAAAAGTGACGGAGATTATCAAGTTAAAAAACGTGACAGTTTATCAAGTGAAAAAATGACCCCAGATTATCAAGTAAAAGAGTGACCGGAAAAAGTGACCCCCACACACCCCGGGTACCCCGTTGTCCGCTCGACCCTCAAAGCCCGTTCTGGGCGTACAACAGCAGCGTTGCGCTAGTTTTTGCACGCCTCGACAGCCTAGCACACACCATGCGCCTCGGCAGAGTATCAGCATCATATGTGGATTGTGTGCGACACGCCGAGGACAGCAGCACGCACCGAGCAGATCAGCACGCAAACACGCCAAGTACTGACTGACCTTTGGGAGTTCCACATCTATGATGAATATTGTTTGAACAGGGGGAAGGGGGGTTGTGATGGGCTGCGAAGGTCGCAACACATCACATGTGGGTACAAGTACAGCCACGCCTCGCCACGTGTATGAGTACACGCCGCCAGACCAGAGGCAGCCAGAGTGGCTTCGAACGCTTGGGTTCTACGCCGAGTACAGCGCACTTGGCGCGTCTCTTCGCGGCGCCAAACCACAACAACGGCAGTTGGTCTCCCCGTCTGCTCAAATATCTGCACGTATACAAATCCGTATTTTCTCGCATGAAGACTGTTTCAATTTTCGAACTAGGTCGCTGAAAAATCGATCGGACTATAATCTAAAGCTCAGAAATCGAACCGCATAGGAAACGAGACGCGCCGCTGTACTGGGCCTAGAACCCAAGCGTCCGAAGCCACGCTGGCTGCCTCTGGTCTGGCGGCGACGCGCCGAGTGCGCTGGAGTCGACCTGTCTTGGTATTTTGTATTTTGACACAACAAAGCATCCGAGCGTTGACTGACTACTGCTGCTGTATCTCTGCTGCTGCTGCTGCTGCTGCCGCTGCTGCTGCCGCTGCTGCTGCTGCTGCTATAAAGTCTACGAGTACGGAGAGGCGCGCGCCGAGTGCGCTTCCCTTCGTCTCTAGGCCCGAGCCCGCGCCAGCCGGCTGTAGTTTGGCGACGGAGAGACGCACCGATCGCCGGCTGCGCGTCGGGCGCGAAGGAACGTCGCTGTGTCACCATCTAACTCATCGATCGTGCTGCTGCTGGTGCTGCTGCTTGCTTGCTGCGTGGATAACATATTGAATTTAAAGACCATGTCATTTTTCGATTTGAAAATCTGATGACCCAAGTCGTCGGAATTGGGGCCAAAATCTGACGACTTGGGCCATCGGATTCTCAAATCGAAACAATTCCGGTCAGATTTTGCACAATCGGACTCCCCACCCTCGTCTAACAACACATTATATGATATAGATGTACACGATTACTTTGCCAAATATCATATTTGTCTCCTCTATTCGGGTTATATAGTATCAGTGCGCGGAATGATCATGGGATGCCCTTGTTACATTGTCCTGCTGACCCGGGTGGTATCCAGGGAAGTCACTGAACTATATCCTTCACGAGGAATAAACACATAACACGCGCGAACGGCTTATTATAAAATCGAGTAGTAACTACCAGGTTCCTAGTACATCACGAAGCCCACACTAACACCACAAATAACATATAGAACAAAAACTCTACGCACCTTGCAAAGTTGAGTATCTAGTATTCAATCGGTTGAGGTCACAGCTGAGGTATTTATAATAATTTTGTTTAATCGGACTGTCAAATCGAAACAATTCCGGTCAGGTTTTGCACAATCGGACTGCATAGGACGGTGCTTTCGTTTTTGAGATCGAAAAATACAAATCTGAAGCTCGAATTCGAACCGCATAGCAAACGGCCTTATTACAGTTGTTTCTATATTTTTTTGTCTTAGCACGTCTTCGATTCGTCTCAGCACGTCTTAGGCGCGCCTGAGCACGTCTTAGATTCGTCTTAGAACGTCTTACATTCGTCTTAGAACGTCATAATTCCGATTAAGACGTGCCAAGACTCAAAACCTCGGCCAGCGTGTCCGGCCGGGCTTCCTGTGTCGGGTACTTAGCGTTTTGCCAAAAAGTGCTCGTACGAAGAGAAGAAGTTCCGAAAAGTGCGAAAAATTCACAAACATAACTATATATATCCACAGAGGACATACAGCCGAGACAGCGACAGCCTGCCATCGATGGCGCGGTCGATCATTTACTTCCGTCGTAGGTGTATAGTTATTATGCTCGTACGCGTAGGACTCTGGAATCGACCAATACACAACTCTGGACGAAGCACATCATCCGTTAGGTATTTACGGTTGTTTCTATCCTGCTGCATATCCACAGAGGACATACAGCCGAGACAGCGACAGCCTGCCATCGATGGCGCGGTCGATCGGTTATTACTTCCGTCGCAGGTGTGTAGTTATGCTCGTAGGACTCTGGAACCGACCAAAACACAACAACTCTGTGAACAACATTGAACACAACGAGGAACTACCCCTGAGCCCGCGGGAAAAACGCCGGACAAAGACTTGCAATTGTTTTCAAGACTGGAGACTAGCAACGCGAATGACGTTCATTCGATTGCGATACTAACACAATAAGTACCAGGAAGCAAAACAGGGAAATAAAAAATAGCCATAGAGTGCTACCGAAAGGTGTATGGTCTAACCCCGACTAAGTAGTGTGACAAAGGTATACCCGTACCCGGCGTATGCAAGAATCTTACAGAGCTCATCGAAATTCCGAGCAGGTATAAAATTGATGTACCTGTACCCCGGCCCGGGTATTGTGGCACGGGCGTACAGAACTTACAGAAATTTCGCGTACGGGCATGAATGCCGTACATAACTCAAAGAAGTTCCGGGTACGTGTATAAATGTCTTATAGAGCTCACATAAGTTATTTGGAGGGTAATACCCGGGAAAATGCCGGGTGTGGTTCTGTACGTACCCTACAGAACACAACCTTGGTAAGTTTTTTTTTCTGTTTAACCACAACTAAGTATTGTGCGATCTTTCTGAAAATGCTCCACCAATACATATGCGCAAACGCGCTATTAATAGAACCAAATATTTTTTTTTACAGTAGGTAGCCCCTCTTAAGGGACCCTATACTTGTAGTGCGTTCGGTATTGGAGACCCCTCACTGATACCGGTTCCTTATAGGCCATAGTGGGTTAAAATGGTGCGCATAAATTTGAGACCTCCTCCATACCGTTTTACTTATCGCGGGTTTCCTTTAAAGGAACTTCCGACTGTATCTCAAATATTTACATTGACTCGCAAAAATATGCTGAAACTGCCAGTGTACATGCAACGTGCCGACCAGCAGTATCCCCACGCCTGCGTGTGGCACCATCACACACTGAATCTGCGCAGAACTGTGGCCTCCATTCTACGAACTACCATTCAGTAGAGGCACAGCAGGGAATCGTCATGTCTCTTTGGGTGGTTCGCTGCGGGCGTGTACCAACTGCTTTGAGCTTGGATTGTTGTGGGAGATGGTAATGTGGTTATTGCGGAATGCTCAGGTGAGCATTGTTTGTTCGCTGACCTCGTGCGTGCGAGACTCTGTGAGCAGCAGTAAAAGAGGTACAACAGTTGGACCGTGGCTGGCAGCGCCTGTCCTCAGCCGACGTAGCTGTGCCCGCCCGGGCACAGCGCCTCCGACGACCAAGGACTCCTGGACACTCGTCTTCCGGGCTGCGATGCTCCTCCTCTCTGTCTCATTTGCTCGCTTATTTGTTGTTTGTGTCTGTTCAAGCTGTCTGTTTTGTGTTTGTTCTAAATTCTCCTGTCGTATCATGTATTTATAAAAATAAAAAACGCCAGTTGTAACATGGGTTCGGCGACCGCCAATCTAGCCTCCAGTTGCTCATTCTTCATCGTCTCCAACTCGAGATCGTCTTTCGTACCGAGTGAGGGCTCTGCCCAGGTGCAAGAGACTGAGTATGCACATTAAGCCTACACGCGCGGGACGTATGTCTATTCAATTTCCGCAGCGCTAGGTCCTTGCCCTCTCCGCGCATAACCTCCACTTCCCCCGCCATAAACGCCTCTTGAGCTTGCGCACGACACCGTGCCTGTTTCGACGCATGCAGCGCGCTTGCCGCCGCGCGCAGTGCCGCTTCCGACTCGTGCTTGTCGGCTTGCGCGTCGCGTCGGACTCATTCCTGAGGTGCTCGGAGAGGTTGACGTGGGTCAACGCCGTGTTGCAAGAAAAAGTCGCCCTCGCAGCTTCAGCGTTGCTCTTGTCTCGCTGCTTCACAGCTGCGTTCCGCATCGCTTCTGCTGCAACGATGCCACGGCAATCGATAGCTTTTTGCTGGTGCCCGCGCAGAGCTGTTTGATCGGCCGTCTCGCCGTGCTTGTCCAAACAACCTTGGCTGGGCGCAGCAGAATTGTTTTTAATCATTACTTTTGCTTTCGAGAAAGAGCCAAATCTTTTCCCGCGTTAGCTTTCCATGATGACAGCAGAATTAACAATGAAAACAAATATTGGCAGACCACGAGCAGCCTGCACGAGGGTAATTTTCAGCTCAAAAGTGGCATGTTTTGGGCGTGGTTTTCTCCTCTGCAACAAGGCGGGTTTTATTGCAGTTTGGTTTGGCAGATAGCCTATAACCTAAAGCATGTATTGATTCAGCAGTGTGTTCAACTGAAGGAGACAACTACTACTGCGGAAGCAGAGGTGAATAATATTGTAGGCCTTTTCGGCCATTTATCTTTAAATTAGGAATATTGTGTTAAGCATTATTAACGAATACAACCACCGCAACCCTGCGGCCATGACCACGAAGTACGAAGAGCAAACTCCACTCACATCCAGATGAATCGTCGATCAAAGTTTAGCCTGTATGTAGTGTTTGTTCAAGATATTCAAGACAATACGATTTCCGGCTTCTGTGACGGTTAGGGTTATACGTATCTATCGTAGATCTCGGAACACGCATACATGGAAGGGTACATTCCAAATTCAGGCATGAAATATCTGGCCAGACCGGATCTGGGGGCGTTAGAGGTCCGCTGCACGGACAACCTTGACCTCTCCCCTCAAGTTGACTCGATGTACCTCCGCCTTAAAACCCGACTGGGACCGGCCTCGATGAGACTCCCCACGGTGTTACATATATAGTTCGACCCCATGTGGGCCGTAGCATCTCCTTGCTAAATACGACAAATAACCTTGCTCGGCTCCGTCGGCCGTAACGACGGCTACAAGGGATATCGATCCGGGACCTCTCCAAGGCGACTTCTACGCGGCTTCAACGACGACGGCGGAGCCCAGTAATAACATTGGTGACCACCGTGGGAGTCGAACCCACGAGTACGAATACATGACCTGAACGCCAGTTGAGCAGACACCGACTAATTCGCACAACACACGCGGGACAACTGCAAATTGCTTTTGAACATGAACATTGTTTAAGCATGACTAACGAATAAGCATGCTTAACGAATACAACCACAGCAACCCTGCGGCCATGGCCACGAAGTATGAAGAGCAAACTTCACCCACATCCAGATAAATCGTCGATCAAAGTTTAGCCTGTATGTAGTGTTTATTCAAGACATTCGAGAAAGTAAGATTTCCGGCTTTTTTGTTTTTGGTTGTCTTGGTCGTTTCGAAAACACAAAGTATGACATTGCGGCGGAATAAGCGTCAATAACACCCCTGACAGTAACAGTACACAAACAGTTCACACGGCTGTGCTGCGCCGCTGAGTACACAATATAGTGTACCTGGTATCAAGAGAACACAAAGTAAAAATAGTACTACACGAGTACACATTGAGAACAAATAGTATCAAGAATACACACAAGAGTGTACCCAGTGCTGTGCCAGGAAAAGCAGAGTAGTTGTTGGAGTTGTAGACGTATGGAATGATTTATGATCCGGGGATGGGACCTATTCATCCCCGGGTGCGGCGGGACCTAACCGTTGACCCGAGGGGCAACTCTCGCCGCGCGCTGGCTCCACGAGAGCAAGCAATCCGTACATCATTCCGTGGGGTTGGGGTTTCCACATCTTGCGGGGCGGTAGCGACCCGGGGGGTGTCCGTTTTCGTCTCCGGGTTGTTGGAGTTGTAGATGTATGGAAGGTTTTCTGACCCCGGAAATGGGACGTCATCATCCCCGGGTGTGGCGGGGCCTAGACGTTGTCCCGAGGGGCAACTCTCGCCGCGCGCTGGTTCCATGCGCCCCAGCCAACCATAAATCATTCCGTGACGTTGGGGTCCCCACACGTTGCGGGGCAGTATCGACCCGGGGGTGTTCGTTTCGTCCCCGGGTTGTTGGAGTTGTAGATGTATGGAAGGCTTTCTGACCCCGGGGATGGGACGTTATCATCCCCGGGTGGGGTGGGACCTCGCCGTTGCCCCGAGGGGCAACTCTCGCCGCCTCGCTGGCTCCATGAGAGCCACAGCCAACCGTAAATCAGCCCGTGGGGTTCGGTTTTCCACACCTTGCGAGGCGGTATCGACCCGGGGGGTGTCCGCTTTCGTCCCCAGGTCGTTGGGGTTGTAGATGTATGAAAGGCTTTCTGATCCAGGCATGGGATTTTATCGTCCCCGGGTGCGGCAGGACCTCAACGCTGTCCCGGGGGGCTACTCTCGCTGCGCGCTGGATCCATGAGAGCAAACCAACCGTGAATCATTCCGTGGGGCTGGGGTTTCCACTACTTGCGGGGCGGTATCGATCTGACCCGGGGGGTGTCCGTTTTCACCCCCGGGTTATTTGGAGTTGTAGATGTATGAATTTTTTCTGACCCCGGGGATGGGACGTTATCGTCCCCGGGTGCGGCGGGACCTCGCCGTTGCCCCGAGGGGAAACTCCCGCCACGCGCTGGCAGCATGAGAGCCACAGCCAACTGTACATCAGTCCGTGGGGCTAGAGCTTCCACACCTTGCGGGGCGGTATCAACGCGGGGGGTGTCTGTTTTCGTCCCCGGTTCGTTGGAGTTGTAGACGTATGGAATGATTTATGATCCGGGGATGGGACCTATTCATCCCCGGGTGCGGCGGGACCTAACCGTTGACCCGAGGGGCAACTCTCGCCGCGCGCTGGCTCCACGAGAGCAAGCAATCCGTACATCATTCCGTGGGGTTGGGGTTTCCACATCTTGCGGGGCGGTAGCGACCCGGGGGGTGTCCGTTTTCGTCCCCGGGTTGTTGGAGTTGTAGATGTATGGAAGGTTTTCTAACCCCGGAAATGGGACGTTATCATCCCCGGGTGTGGCGGGACCTCGACGTTGTCCCGAGGGGAAACTCTCGCCGCGCGCTGGCTCCATGTGCCCCAGCCAACCATAAATCATTCAGTGGCGTTGGGGTCCCCACACGTTGCGGGGCAGTATCGACCCGGGGGTGTCCGTTTCGTCCCCGGGTTGTTGGAGTTGTAGATATATGGAAGGCTTTCTGACCCCGGGGATGGGACGTTATCATCCCCGGGTGCGGCGGGACCTCGATCTTGTCCCGAGAGGCAACTTTCGCCGCGCGCTGGTTCCATGCGCCCCAGTCAACGATAAATCATCCCGTGGGGTCGGGGTTTCCACACCTGGCGAGGTGGTATCGACCCGGGGGGTGTCCGTTTCCGTCCCCGGGTTGTTTTGAGTTGTAGATGTATTAAAGGATTTCTTATCCGGGGATGGGACCGTATCCTCCCCGGGTGTGGCGGAACACCGATGGCTCTATTCAACACTAGTATTCTAGAAACAGCCAGTGGCCGCTGACAAGCATTTGGCGAACCAATCAGCGGCCGGAATTGTGATTCAAATTCGTAAGTCAGCAGCTAGGCTGGCTCGATGGCCGTCAGAACTACGTCGGGGTTGTACTACGGCCACGGCTCTGGGCGGATGGAACCCGGTGTTCTGCTGGTTGTGGCACCCAGCCTCCCTACCCATATAGGGCAAGGCGGGGCTGAACCGCTCTGGATAGTGCTACCCAATTACAAACAGACATACTATTAATAGTACGAGTACGGGCTCAGGTTCTGCTTGAGCCTGTGGCACTTTCCTTTCTTGTCTGTGTACGAGCTGGTTCAGGTATATCACCCAAAATTTCGTCAGTCACGAATGCCGCATGCAATAGCAACTTCAATGCCACATATTTGGTATCATACTGACCGCCATCAACAGTGGAAGAGGGTGACGTCGCCAGTTTTTTTTTCAAGGACCTAGAATTGGCGCTACCGCCGAAAATGTGGCCCGACCAATCACAGGCCTACAAAGTGGTCAACAATAGTCCGGCGTTTCCGTAGGAAAACATGTTTTCCCCCAAAAACATTTTTCTGAACGAGCCGCTTCCAGGTGGTCCAAGGCATCTTTGTACATAGTTTCACGCAAATATTCGAAGATTTGACTGAATATGTATTATCAAGATTACGTCACATTCAAGGCCTAAACTCTATTATATACCGAAACTAAGTAAATACGAGGCAACGCCTATTTTTGCACTTTTACCGCACAAAAATCCAAATGTCCACGCCGTTTTTTGGAGATAGACCCTGAAATTTAGTACGTGTTTTATGCGCCCTACCCGAGCCTTTTACGAATGGTTTTTTTTTGTTTTGTTTTTTTCGCCGGAAATGTTGGATCTATTAAGACCCAAATTTCCCGAAAAATTACAAAACGAGCAATATCTGACGAAAAAAAACAAAACAAAAAAACCCATCCGTTAAAGTCTCGGGTAGGGCGCATTTAACACGTGTGCCAAATTTCAGGGTCTATCTCCAAAAAACGGCGTGGTCATTCGCCACTGAATGAATTTTGGGTGATATGCCTGAACCAGCCTGTAGCATCGAGTAGACGCCAGGTTGTTGGAGCATCCAGGCTTGACGACAAGCTGGATGAACGATACGAAGAGTGAGCAAGGGGGGCTACCATTTCTTGTGCACGGGACAACATATGGGCTGCCGAACACGGCAAGTAGTCTTGGAATACGAACGACCACAGTAGTACAATAAGATACAGATATCTATGACCTCGACGAATGGTGGAACCGACGCAGGACATATCCATGCGACGGTTGGGTCGAGAGCCTGGCACTCACATCGCCCCCCAATGTTTGAAAGTGAAATACTGGAGAACCCAGTACACACTTTTCGAACATTCAGAAGGGTGATAAGCTTCATGGCTTTCTACCACTCAAAGGCATTGTACAGCGGTAGTTGATGTATAGACTTCGAACTTGTTCCTCTTATTATGTCACCCCTTGCGTAGTTAAAACCACGGGCTTGATGATCATGATTCGATTTGCGAGTGGGTCGGTCATATACTAGGAGTTGTCAACTACTAGTGGGAGGTATACTTGTCCTTCACGTGCACAATTGCATGATGCAGGATTCACATACATACCGAAAACGAAACCTTTTATAACGAACGACGGTGTACAAAACCTGTCATAACGAACAATGGTATACGAAACCTCGTTATACTTATCGATGGTATACGGAACCTTTCTAAGATTGACGATGGTATACGATAACTTTTATACTGAACGATGGTATGCGAAACCTTTGTACAAAATTATGGTTTACGGAACCTTTTGTACTAACACGCTGGTATCCGGAACTTTGTATAAAATGTTGGTTTACGGACCTTTTTATACTAACGATGGTATATGTAACCCTGTATAAAAATATTGGTTACGGACCATTTTATACTTACGATGGTATACATAACCTTGTATAAAAAAAAATGGTTTACGGACCTTTTATATCTATTTTTTTTAATACGAACGATTGTATACGGAACCTTGCATAAAAAAAAAAAAATGTTACCTTTGACAACAGTCAGTACATTAATTACCACTGTACAATGTGTGTGGTACGGGTTGCTTGCAAGGCTTGATACACAGTGACAAGACGAAAAATGTGCTGACAGACGGTTTTGCCAGAACAATATGCATGCAGAACATGCAACTAAACGAACACGATGATGGTTCGTTGGAAATACCGGGTATCCAAATTAACGAGGAAGTCTGCATGACTCAACGACGGTGTGGTTGTAACGACAACGGAACAGCATAACGGGCTGTAATTTGCATGGTTATTTAACGACATGACATGTCTCCAAAATCGAAAAAAGGCATCGTCGATTACACGAGTGAGACTATGACCATGATGTAGTCAATTAAGCTGGAATAAAACGATGTATATACGTATCCCATTGATCATATACGAATCATCTTAACTCAGTAAAAATAAAAATACACTGTACCAAGATTTTCTGTCAGTCACATGTTAGACTTTTGACAGGATCAAAATGAAATATATCACTAATTGATAGTATACGAACTATTGTATACAGTACCAAACTGTATAATACTTTCTTTCAGTCATTAACGATTGACTTATTGACAGAATAAACATAAGAATTCAGTAGAACAAGCGGAAGACATTAGTTCAATCAGATTTTTTACCTCGGAGTATACAGTTCACGCGCACGACTGCACCTCACCAGTTCTTATCCAATGAAACGATACTGGTACTGGGGAATACATCACAAATGTATTCAGGAATCCCCAGTTCTGCACACAAAAAAAACGATGATCATTAATTGATTGATTATCACTGTGCCAAATGTATACTTCAATATATGCACACTGCACACAGTTACTCCACTCAACTAACCCAACAATGACACCCGAGACCCGAGTGTATACGCTTGATATATGCACACCCCTACGTAACCATTGGTTGAACGCTTCCCCCCTCACTATCACGCGCTTCATCTGATCGATGAGGTAGTGGACTACGCTAAAATGTACGTCTATATGAGTACGAACTCTGTAACCCTTACTCTCAAGCAAGTGCGATCTTTTCGTGTGAGGTACTTCCACACGAAGTAAACAACGAAACCACACAGGTATAATAACGGTATACCGGGACACTTGCTGTTGGGATGCAGCTTAAAGTATCCAACCATGACTTGAATTTTCCCATGCAAAGACCTTTTGGGGACACTAGATAAAAGTTGCAATTCATAGGTCAAACGATCCACTAATGAACGAACGTAATCCGGCCGGACAAAAAGGGTATTAGTGGGCGGTGTTGCAACGATTGTGACACGAATACTCCCAGGGCTATAGCACAACGGTAGGACGATACTGGGGATAGTGTCAGTACGAATGAGCTATTAATACGACGTTTCGCTTGCTCTTTGATTGATCAGACGCGCGCAGATCTTCAGCGGAAATCTTAGTACTATACGATCTGAACGTATAATGGCATTGAGGCGGAACATTACCATGCCTGCAATTGCCGAACGATAAACAATATTGAATTTTAAGTCAGTGAGACTTGTTAATATAATCCCACGTTTTTGTGACTTTCACGATATTCAGTAGAAAACGGACCGATGTGCACGGTGAACACAGAGCCGTCAAGATCTGGTACCGGTAACGCATTTTCGACAACGAAAATGTAAAGTGCTATATAAGTTGGTACAGAACTCAACGCATTATGAAGGTATGTCTTAGTACTACCTAAATGGACGGCTGCTTCCGCAAAGTTCGTCATTTTAATTCTTCGTAACACGATATATTACGGGTGACGACTAACTGCGAACAAGCACGGTAACGGGAACAACACCAGGGACTATACAAAAGTATGGAATTGGCCCCATCAGCAAGGTACGCGGACAGTGTATGAACACTTGACATCCAGGCTGGTAATGCGGAATAAATCACTTCTCGTCGGAATTTGTCTGCTGGTCGGTACGTTCCTGTAGATTGGCACGGGCAATTTCGTACACGAGTTGCAGGTTTTCAACGGTACGACGGGGATATTCCAATCATGTTACAGAATCAGCAGTACACGATATGCTGATATTAATGTCAACGGGTAACGAAGCTCTTCGGTCAAACGATAGAATATGAGGGGTTTCCTCGAGCGTTGTCATACATGACATGACCGTAAAAAGGGGCAGCAGAATAAACGGAATCAAAATCTGCCCGATTGTCGATAAGACATTAACTAACGTACTTCGCCAAGTATTATGCATTGTATTATGCAGACGCTCTTAAACGGAGTTGCCTTGAGGGTAGTACACGGACGTGCGCATTATATAAAGCTCAACGACGGATTGCAACTCGTTAACAAATCAATTTTGAAGCTAATGCCTTGATCAGAGTGCCCAGTTTCGGGGGTTGACGAAACCAAACGAAAACGATGCGTTGTACGAAAACGCGGGCGATTGTCGCGACAGACTAATAAAACATCGCAGAAAACGGTGGATGTGTTCAATTACAGAGATGGCTTGCTGGGAGATTGTCCACAACAATTTTCACTCGACCAGGCCACTTGATACACATGAATGAACGGAAACGAGAGACGCCAACCAACCTATACTTTCGGGTGGCGGTGTGACGTCTTGCGAGTTGGTGCGACAAAGAGCATGCTATTATTGCTTGGTTACGTCTCTTGACGTAGTGTGCCACCGAATAACGGTCTCCGATATTTGAGCGTGGCTTTAGAAGCTAAATTATCGTTAGTATATCATGGCACGACTGAACGGCGAATTCCCGGAGAGTGGTGGGGCACAACGAGTTGGTCACAGAACGAACCGTGATTTCGCAGATGTATATCCCAATTACGATCGGAATAGTACAGTTTCGTTCAAAATATACGGTGACTCATAGTGAACTTATTTTCATCGTTGAAAACGGGAACGGTAACACGTGCTTTGACGTTTTCGATATACGGAACGAACGCAGCACGTTGTTCTTCCAGACAATGTTCTGTGTTCATCAACGGAAACAGCGACACTAGATGATGAGCTAACAATTTGCTCAATAAATATTATTATGTACCATATTCACGGTATCGAGGTTTTGAGAGGAGTCTTGAAATACGTAGGCCAGACGAATTGTACAATCTATTTCTCGGTACGGTGCGGAAAATAGATGCTAATGCCGGCATTCACGGAAACGATCCATGCTCTACTTCACCAAACCATCGAAAATGCCTCGGGTACCTGGTACTACGAAAAGAGGTCACCCGCAATGCGCTGAACGACAAAAGAGGAACTGTAATAAACGATAGTCCAACACTTTAGCACATTGTTAAATGCATGTTTGCATGTGATATGGGTGGGTTAAAGCTTATGATCATCAATGATCTTAAAAGTATTTCCCCAAGAATAATACGATCGCTGATAAGCGAGTACGATAACGAATTAATATCACGCTCGCCTGTACATAAGATACTTCACGATTATAGTATGGAACTTAAACTCGGGAGCCACCATCGGTGAACGCTTGATGTTGGCGAACGCGGTAATGTACGCGCTAGCTAAGCTTTATATAACGTACCCGGGTGTCAAAGTCCTTACAGATGAGCTAAACGAGTGGCGCGGTTACTTCGGCGTTAGTAACGAACAGCCGTACGAACATTCACCCCACCTACAGTAAAACGGAACGAAAATTTTGGATACAAATGGGGCTTGGTAGATTTAAACACAATCTGCCCCAACTGATACACCTTCAGCCGAAATTGCGTGGCCTATATGTACGATACATTAACGATCGACAGCTAATTTGAACGGCTTCAGTGTGATACTCTATCCATGCTTGCAGAGCTACATTACGAACGTGCTCTACGAAGTTTATTACGAAAGTATACACAGTATAGTTGCGGACAAAACGAAGAGATCGTCCATGAAAAAATACGCAGCTCGGGAATATGGCTCAACGGTGTAAGAACCATATCTGTGTAAAGCTACGAAGCTATGCGTGATGGCAACAAACGACATACATAAGTTGACAACCGCAGTAGTAGTGCATTTGTCACTACTGGTGTGACAGGGGACATGATACTTTTCCAGTAAACGTTTTGTACGATAGTCACGCTGGTGCACCGCCGACCACGTCGGTATTATTGTCCTCGAGCTTACGGGAAGGAGAAACACTGCTTGGCAGTAGTAATTAGTAGTAAACAAACGAACTTTTGCTAACCTCCGCTCGAGATGACCAAAACTAAACGGGAAGATGTAATATACGAATATGTGAAGTTGCTGACGATTGATCAGTAAACGAGAAGCCAATAGTGGTGCTACGATTTCAGCACGCACGGCTGCAATTTTAGTCAGTGTTATCGGTGCTGCTGCTACTACGTACTGCTGTATGCGCGTACGAAAGTTAGCAGGAAACGCCACCGAAACACCTGACAAATTTCCAATGTCTCCTCCTATATACGACATACAGGGCAACGGACAATGGACTTCTGAACGGGCAGTAGTAGTAGTAGTACAGCAGCAGCTATATCTGTATAGTCACGGAACCATATGATCTTGTTGCAATTGCCACGTAGCAACGGTTCGAGCTACGATAGCTCGCCTTCCTCAATGGTACCTCTCAGTTTCTGAGAGTATGCTCGGAATATACTGCAGTACGATTTCACGTGTATCTGTAACGCGGTAACGATAGGTGCGCCACAGCAGTGAACGACGTTAAATTTTTTTACCAGTTACGATTATACGAACTTTCAGTATGCGCTTTATTACACGGTTGCGACGAAAGTTGACAACGGATGGATACGGCCAAGCGCGAACGAGCTTTATACTCAACCGTTAGGTTTGTTGACCATATGAAAAGAGTGATGTACGGATCTTTTAGACGCTGTATTTTCCAATCGAGATATATCTAACGTCAGGTGCAGTGCATGGTGAACACTACGGTGGTACTGAGCGGGTGGATGGTGTAACACGCGCGTATTACGGCGAGGAATGTCGCCTTGCATATCATGAACCAAGAAGACCACATGATAACGATTGACAGCACACACGAAGACGTGTACACAACGAACGGTGGTGAGACAAGGTCAGTCGTATCTATTTTTACACAACAGTACGTTTCAAGGCGATTCCAGCATATATATACAGCGAAACGATACGCACGACTATTGCTGTGCTGCTGCTGCTGTGAGGATCTGCCCGACTTGAGTCAATCACGTAATACGTACCAGCACGTTAAGCAGGCCGTATGCACGTGCATATAACTATCGGTTGTTTTTTCTGGTTCGATGATCAGTCAACGACATGACGACATATCGTACGTTGCAGAAATAATACGCTTCCGGCGCAATTGTTCGCGTGCGGCGCAATTAATAGCAACGAAAGAACAGAGAAACACAGAACACAGAAAAATACGAAAAGTACGTGTTGTATGTGTGATACGAGATACGAGGTAGAGGAGGTACGTACGGGTACCGAGTAATACGCCGAGTAATAAATAGGGCATTTGACAAAAAGGGGGACACCCCCCATATATCGTAACAAAAGGGGGGACACTACCAAGCACCGGCGGCGAGGTTATCGTTAAAGAGGCGGTCGTCAACACCAATCCAACGGCCCAGCGCATTAACGGTATACTCATATACTCATAGTCATATATTAACCATCACTCTGGCCGAACAGCTCAACAGCTCACTTCCTGGTACAATAAGACTCTCCTCTCCTTTACGCCATGGTACGTACCTGATGTACGCGTATACGTATACGGCGGTACCGGCACTACTACATATATCCGTACAGTAGCCAGCAGTAGTACCAGAGGAGTACTACTATCCTTTGGTACGTACATATTTACGTATACTCGTATGTATGTTGGAGATTTTTAGGACCGCAGGGCACAGGGCGCCAACCAATGTTGTAATGCATTGATTTGCAGGGCAACACCTGAAAACCACGATTGATTCTGAACAAGATGTGCTTGTCACAGTACCTCTCGTATATGGTGTGCAGGCAGTACTCACGGACTCATTTGTGATATATACGTACATCACGTATGCTGCTCTGCTTACCACGTTTGCCTAGGTATGGGCCGTTGGTCTTTTCGACGTCAGACGTCGTCTGTTGGTCGTGCCACAACAACCAGAACATGGAGTGGTCACTTACCCGTGGTGTTTTTGACACAGAAAGGGGGATATCTCTCCGCAGCGTGACAACAAGGGGGACGTTACGTAAAAAGGGGGACTTTCCCTAAGTAGATGGAAAGGGGGATACCCTCGCGTAGGCATAAAAAAAGGGGGATATGCTCACACCCCCCTTTTGATCGCTCTCGATCACCCGCTAAACATATGAAAAAAACAAAAAACGCTGTGGATGGTAGGGAGATGCCACGTGAGTGGCAAACGCATCAAGTTTTAATTTCGAGTCGATTTGACAGAGTACATAGGCGTACCCGGCGGCGAAAACAGATGTCCCCCCTTTTGTCGCGATATAGGGGGGTGTACCCCTTTATATAATACCCTAATAGATAGTAGGTGACAGACGTACTGCAAAACAATATTCAAAACCTCAGTACGTACGAGTACATTTTCAATAGTACACACGAGACATCGCGATGTCTGGTACCGGTAGATTGGTACATACGTTTACAGTACGAGTACCATGTGTTCAAACTTGACTGCTGTCTGACACTGCTGTGTCGTACATATGACATATATGAGTACGGTCGCACGGTCGCGCATACCTGGTACCCTATAATATTCGCAGCTTTTGGTTTTGTGTTGTTTGCATGTTATTCAACTCTCCGTACGAAAAAGAAGAGAGTTGGTTACTCGATCTTCTAGTTTTTGTTATAGCAGATAGATCACTCACGAAATATGATCTACCGCTGCTGCCTTTCATGGCAGGGAACGAAAATGACTCCGCGTACCGAGCTTCAGACAAACGGTTGCCGCACTCGGCCAGTTCGTATGCGTTGGGATGGCGTGGTAAGGTTACGGCCTTCGGAACACCACACAACGCATGTCAACCAATTTGGTGACACAAACGTACCACATACTACGTACTTCATTTTGTATCAAGATATACGAAACATCTAAATTTTGTAAGAGCAGTACGATTGCTTGTTGTAGCGTTTGTTCTTATAGAAACAGCAAAAAAGCCCCACTTGTAAACGCTTACAGAGGTAGCCCTTACTGCGGCTGTTGTGCCCCCCGTTACGACGGGTGGCAGACCACTCTTAGCCTAGCAGTAGTGTTCACGGCAACGAGTCTTGGTACGACGGGTACGAACCTAAACAGCAGTAGTAATGACGACAACTACAACGATAAAGCTGTACGTACCAGTCAGTGTGAAAAAACTGCTTGTTCTATCTCGGTACAATGGTCCGAGCGTACGAAACAAAACAGCAGGAAAACGATTTACGACTCGATCACTCCAACGCTGCTTCGTCTGCAAACGGACGAAACACACCTAACTGTTGTCGGAGGTTGTATGAACGGTACAGCTTCGCAACTAAGGTAGGCGGTTCAAGTGGGTTCAGAGATGGTTCTGTTCATCGCAACTTGGGTTTTACGGAACTAGACGAGGTGCGGGATTGATAAATATTTCCGCAGCTCGCGCGATGTGCATGTGGACTCAGCGAAACTACATACATGCACGTAATGTCTTTCTTCCGTACGATTAGTCCACTGCTTGCTGTAGGAAACGAAACGGGATGGTTAAACTCGATCCCGAACGCTTACCAACCAGATTGGAGCGCACCATACCAGAAGAAGAGTAGGACCATTTCAGGGCGATTGAAAAGCGTCCTTCGCTTGAGAACGACGACAGCGGTGGAGAGCGTCCTTCATTCATCCCAACGATGGGAGCAGTGTTTTACTCATTACGATGAGTCGACACTTCTTTTGGTTTTCCTTCGACTTTTTTCTTCATACGTTTTTTTGAAGAAAAATATCAAACTAACCCTTTTTCAGATCAACGAGAGAAACGGAAACTGCCACAAGCTGTAAGCTTATCGTCGACGCCAATATGAGTACGGGCTCAGGTTCTGCTTGAGCCTGTGGCACTTTCCTTTTTTGTCTGTGTACGAGTAGCGTCGAGTAGACGCCTGGTTGTTGGAGCATCCAGGCTTGACGACAAGCCGGATGAACGATACGAAGAGTGAGCAAGGGGGGCTGCCATTACTTGTGCACGGGACAAGATATGGGCTGCCGAACACGGCAAGTAGTCTTGGAATATGAACGACCATAGTAGTACAATAAGATACAGATATCTACGACCTCGACGAATCGTGCAACCGACGCAGGACATATCCATGCGACGGTTGGGTCGAGAGCCTGGCACTCACAATAGCAGCATTTAATAATACTAGCGGTACGACGGCGGATCCGCCCGTGGCGCTAGCCCTGCCTTGCATATAGTAGTATGTATGTTCCTGGTATGGCACCTAGTACTGGCGTTAATAGTGTGCTGTGATGTACCACTCTGACAAAAAAAAAGATCAACATGCGGGGCGGTATCGACCCGGTGGATCTCTGTTTTTGTTCGAGGTGTACATGTATGAAGGATGTATGACTCAGAGATGGGGCCTTACCACCCCCGAGTGCCGCGGGACATCGACCATGAACCCCAGCCAAAACGAAAATAGGACCGTGGGGCCCATGGGGTCGGGGTTTCCAGACGTTGCGGGGCGGTATCGACCCGACAGATGTCTGTTTTGTCGTTGGGTTGTTGGAGTTGTGGACGGGTGGAAGGATTCCTTATGCGGGGATGGGATCTTAGCGTCCACGGGTGAGGCGGGATTTCGCCGTTGCCAGGCAATCGTAAATCAGCCAGTGGGGTTGGGATTTCCCCACCTTGCGGAGCGGTATCGATCCGTGGGGTGCCCGTTTTCGTCCCTGGCTTGTTGGATTTGTAGATGTATGAAATATTTTCTGATCCGGGGACGGGGCGATATCATTCCCGGGTGCGGTAGGATCTCGCCGTTGCCCCGAGGGGAAAATTTCACCGCGCGCTGGCTCTATGAGCCCAAGCTAAATAATCAATCAGCCAGTTGGGTTGGGGTTTCCACACCTTGCCGGGCGGTATCGATCCGGGAATGTCTGTTTTCGTCCCCGGGTTGTTGGAGTTGTAGATGTATGGAAGGATCTATGATCCGGGGATGAAATCATATAATCCCCGGGTGCGGCGGGACTCGACGTTGCCCCAGAGGAAAACACTCGTCGCACGCTGGCTCTATGAGGGCCAGGCAACCGTAAATTAGCCCGTGGGGTTGGGTTTCCACACGCCCGTGGGGCGGTGTCGATCCCGAGGATGTCCATTTTCGTGCCCCGGTCGTTGGAGTTGTAGATGTATGGAAGTATTTCCGACCCGGGGATGGGAATATATCATCCCCGGGTGCGGCGGGACCTTGCCGTTGCCGCGAGGGGAAACTCTCGCTGCGCGCTGGCTCTATGAGCTCCAGCGCCCCAGCCAAAATAGCAGTCAGCCAGTGGTGTTGATATTTCCATACCTTGCGGGGCGGTATCGACCCGGCGGATGTCCGTTTTCGTCTCCGGTATGTTGGAAATGTATGTATGGAAGGATTTACGATCTGGGGATGGGACCTTATCGTCCACGGGTGCCGCTGGCTCCCTGAGTCTCAGCCAATCAGTGTTCAACTGATGGGGGTAGGGTTTCCATACCGTGTAGAGCAGTGTCGACCCGGGCAATCGCTGTTTTTGTCTCCGGTTGGTCGGAGTTGTAGATGTATGGAGGTATGTTTGATCCGGGAATGGGGTCCTATCCTCCCCGGGTGTGGCGGAACCTCGATGGCTCTTTTCAGCGCCGGTCTTCTAGAAAGAGCCAGCGGCCACCGGCATGGATTTGGACAACCAATCAGGTGCCAGAATAGTAATTAAAAAATTGTAAGTCAGAAGCTAGGCTGGCTGGACAGCTGCCAGCACTGCGTCGGGATTGTGCCACGGCCACGGCTCGGCGCGGCATGAGACCCGGTGTTCTGCGGGTTGTGGCACCCAGCCTCCCTACCCATGGGGCAAGGTGCAGCTGAACCGCTCTGGATAGCGCTACCCAATTACAGACAGACAGGCAGACAGACAGAAAAGAAGTATTTAATATATAGATAGATATCCCTCATTGAGGGTCACAGGATATGTAGGAAGGAAACTTAGAGGGAATATGACATGAAGGGATACACTCCCCCCAGAAAAAAGGATTGACCGAAAGGGGGATACTGCTTGTCATTGGCGGCGAGGTTCTCGATATATAGGTGGTCGTCAACGCCAATCCAACTGCCCAGCACGATGTGTGCGGTTCCTTGGTACACTGTCCTTGACATAATCGCCATCACTGTCTCCGAATAAAGGCCAACGGCCTGGTACAAGCACTCTCCTTTACAAACAGCCAAACGCAATGGTACCTGATACGTGCGGGTTACATATGATGCACATCTGCGCCCCGTGAGCGTACGATGTATCCATTAAGAGGTATCCGTTATATTTGAGGAGGCATTCACTGTTAGCAGTATCGATCGATTCGTTTTAGACGTAAACAAATGTCCGGTCTATTCGACAAACCGTTTTTTTCAAGTGTCTCCTACAACCCTATTTACTTGATTTTAGACTACAATAACGGTCGCAGTGAATGCAAATTTTCTCCACAATGCAAACGAATTGGATGCTGTCATTCTACAGACACACGTAATCGATAAAGACCGAGGGAACTGAAGTGTTTTTTTTCTGGAGTGTTTTTTCCCGCGTACCCGATTGAAAATGTGCGGGAAAACTCGATTTCGATGTTCAATTCGTATCTTTCTGTCCCTTGGGGAAGAAGCCTTTGACATAACATCATAAGCAATACGCGATTTCCCCTCCGCTAGGACATTGCGCAACCCCCAAAGCCACCCGCGCTTGAATCCGTCAAGTAGCCGACAAGAAATCCATCACAAATTGTCCCACTTTTGAGTAATTCTTCGGAAAGCCCGACTTACATTTTTTTTTCATCGCTTGCTCTTTTCGTATATGGTTCATGGTGTGATTTGGCGCTGACATGTTGGCTGAGTTGGCGCGTACGTACGAGCATTTTTTGCTTGGCCGTGCTTCTTCGATGCTTGGGTTCTCGTAGTCCCGGGCGGTACCTTTGCACGACTTGCTTTGCCGTACGATACGATGCTGCTGCTCTGCTGTAGGGCGTAGCATCAAGTGGTAGTGGCATTACAGCAGTATGGGTAGTGTCTACAGCAGCAGATGTTTTTCACCGATGGGTGAGGTGGAGCCTTCCCGATTCACAACAACGATCGCCGTCGAGTATTTATTATTACTAGTGGTACCCCGAACCATGCCAGGGCGGGGCCAGTATAATAGCGGACAAAATACATTTATCTAATAATAACTGGGCCACGATCCACACCCTATGTAACGCAATATCCACTGATCACAGGTAAGTTGACACACGCAGTCAACCACGCGTACCAACCGACCCATCGACACCCACCCACCCACCCATCCACCCAACCACGTACGACCAACCGATCGACGTACGCACCAACCGATCCACCCACCCACAATAACAGCAGTGTGAAATCAGTATACAGCAGCACCAGTACGTACAGCAATAATAGTAGTAGTCCTTATATAAACCATCTACAGCAGCAATAGCAACAACAGCAGTCCAGAAAGTAGCAGCACGTACTCGTACGTACGTACAGCGGACAAAAACAAAACGCCGGCATGGATGCGCAGCCCTTGTACGTACAGCAGTGGCCCCCTTTTTTTTCGGTCGTGTTTTTCACGTCTGGGCTTTTTATCTTGAAATTAGTGCAAAAACCGCTAACTCGCGAAGTTGTGGACCGATTTCGATTCTGACCGAAGTTTTGATATTTTCACATCTTGTAGACTCTTTGAAAAAAAATCTTGATTTTAGTATGGCAAAAAAAATACTCGACTTTAGTATGGAGATTTTGTATGTTGAAATTAGTGTGGATAGTGTGGATTTTCGACTTGATCTTAGAGTACGGGTTAGACCCCGGGCGGGAAAGCCCTCCGAATGCGCTGGGAACCCCTACCTTCCCGCGGATCCGCCCCGTTCCAGGGGACGGAGCGAGCCGGTCCCCGGGAGGCCGCCTTCCCCTAACCCCCGCTCGTCGACTTCATAATCGGGGCCCGTTCTCTCGCCGGGGTCTCCGAGGGCTGACGCGTGGGGCGGGCCGGGCGTTGGTGCGGCGCCGATCGGGGTCGGGTGGCGCGCGGTAAAGCCGGTCTCCCGCGGGGCATACCGAAACCAACATAGTCGTGAAGAGTCATTCGGGCATCACCATCACCATCACCGTCACTACCGAAGCGTATTATATTATAAAGATTAATAGTAGTGAGGAAAACACGAGAAAATAATTTTCATCATTGTAGCGCTTGATGAGTACCACTTTGTCTCAAAGTATATAACCCAAAATATAAGGAACGTTTGGATGATACAATCCAAGACAAAAAACATTATATTTGCGGACAGACGAGTACCAGGTACCTGGTACCAGTTGGTATACGTATAGGTACCAAATCGACATTTTCCCGGAATAGTTTCACTTTTCATCTCCGGCCGCCGGTCTTTTCCCGCGCTATCGGCTGCGGGGCACGCAGGGGGGCCGCGTGTACACCACGGCGCAAGTGCGGGTCCCGGCCGAGGCCCGTCGGGCGTGCTCTGGGCCTTCAAAGTCGCGAATTCCGGCAAATAACTCAGGGGAGACGTTCCGACTTGACACCGCCTCGCAACTAATATAAACAATCTGTCGTACGATGTGGTGATACTGGGTTTTGTCTAGCTTTTAGTATACATAATTCAGTTTCATCTCGGAGTTTAGTATGAGATCGTGGGTTTTAATGTAAGCAAGTAAAATGTCTATCAGGGGAAGAATTCGTAGAATTGTACAGGAACGGTGTTTTCAGAGGCAGTTGAGTACATTCTATTGGAGAATCGTAGGAGATGAACTCCTGAAGGACTGTTGAGTACGTTCTACTAGGAGAAGAGAGATTCCAGAAGCATATCACAGATCAGTTGAGAGCGTTTGAAATCAGTTGAGAGAATAAGTACAGTAAAGAACCAATCATCAGCAGAGAGTAAGATGATCTACGGGGAAAGAGACAAGAGTTGAAGATGGGGTAGCTGGATAGAGGATAGCTTATCAGGATAGGACGTGTTGAAAATAGCCTTGAGAGATGAGCAAAGCTCCCGTTGAGAAGAACGGCACGCAAATATCTGACCACGTGGTTCTAGGAAGAGTGGAATATGAGCAGTAGGAGACAGCAAGACGAGCAGAGGTGTCCCGCCCCGCCCCCACTCGCTCAGTACTCGTTTCCCAGCCTTCAACTGCAACCGCGAAGATAATAAAGACTTACGAAAACTATCCCTGAATTGAGCTACTGTTGTATTGATGCGTCGAACCAATCAGCTCATAGCATCATCTACTGCTGTGCGTGAGAAGAGAGCACAATCGGATTTCATCAGACTGGCGTCTATCGGCTTACGTATCCTTCTCAGCTCAACAGGAACAGCACCATGTCTTCGTCTCCGTCGCACGAAGGTGAGAAACACACGGGTGTTGGGAAACGGGGGGTGGCCTCGGCCGCCTCTGGAGGCTCTAAGCCTCGTACTCGGTCGAGTACGCGTGGGGACCGCTTCGTGCGCAGTCCCACAGGCTTGACGTTGGGAGATCACTTCCATGGGCCTGGCGAGGCAGGCAGTGATTCGGGAGCAGGTACGGTGCTCCCGAAGGAAGTGAGAGTGACGAGGGGTGGCCGTCGCTCTGTTGGTGAGGAGGGTCATGTTAGCTCTCCGATTGAGCGCCGTGATGAGCCCATTCGTGTTGCCTGTGAACGCGACCGGTAAGCCTGACTCCAAGGAGGAGGAGGAGAAGGAATGGCTTGATGACGAGGACAAGGGCCTTGTCGTTGCTCCTCAGAAGGAGGAAGAGGGGCAGGGCCTGGCCGCTGCCTCTCAGAAGGGAAGACAGGGGAAGGGAGCTGCCTCGGCTGGTTCCGATGCAGAGGAAGGAAAGGGCCCGGCTCGCAAGAAGTCCGAAGAGAAGCCGGTGAGCCTGCGTGCGGGCTCAGATGGGGTGTCTTCGGACGAGGCGGTGGCGGCTTTGAGGTCATTTTTGGAGGAATGCAGTATATTATTCGTTATTTGTGTCGTGGTCTGAGCAAGGCTACCCCTGCGGCAGTGATGCAGGCGCTGCATAATTTGGTTATGCCGGTGGGCACGTTTAGTGTGTACGAGTATATCACGGAACTGAGGTTTTTGCTTGCAAACGTGCGTAGTGTGGGACACGTTGCTCCTGAAGATGGTACTCTTCAGATTGCAATCATTGTTATTGCACAGCCAAGGAACGGGTTGGCGTGCTTATATTCCACAAGTGTGTGTACTCGTAACCATTTATTACTACAATCAGCCGCCGGAGCCGCTACGGCCGTTGCCACCGCTGCGGGCGGCAGGGGCACGGGTGCGGAGCCGATCGGGTTCGGGTGGCGCCCGGTAGAGCCGGCCTCCCGCGGGGCATACCGAAACCGGCATAGTCGTGAAGATCTCAAACGATATAATCATCATCACCACCACCACCGAAGCGTAATATATAATAAGGATCTTCAAGATTCGTGTTTTTTCCTCGTGTCTCCGTCAAAAGTATTTTTTCCATGCCCAAAAGTACAAATGTCTTCCCGGCGATTAATCAGATGAAAGTTCGAGTCGATTCATTTATTTCGTTATTTAGACCTATCCCAATGGGAGAGCAAAGTAACCCTAAAAGGTTTGAATTCCCAAGATCCCCACCAGATTTTTCCAGAACAAGCTTGCTATGGGACCGATTAGTAAAACGGAATATTCCCAACTTTTGGAAAATCCCGAAAAAGACAATTCTCAGGTCGATTTTGGGACAAGATCGGCTTGAGAAAAACTCAGGCGGATGTTAGTTCGAAGCGGCGAGATTCCGAGTCCTCGACAGACATGGATCGACGAAACCAACGACTGCGTCATGAATTCTGAACGTGGTGCGCTCGTCACGGGCTCCGACCCATCCTAGGGTCACCGTGTTCACATGATGGCCGGTGATATGTGGCGGGCGCTGGCCAGGCGTCTGACAAACAAACAATTGGCTGCTGGTGTGCATAAAACAGATGCCGAAATTTCTCGATCCGTCTCAAATGGCAAAAAATAGTTTTTTTTCGGGTTTGGGAGAAGAGCGTAGGACGCCGCCGGCAATCTCTCGCCCCCTAGACCATGGATCCACGTTATACCTTCGACACCGTCATCTACACTCGTTGGCCTTGCCCGACCCGAAGCGGGTTGGCCGTGGGCTGAGTTTGTGTCGAGATCGAAGGTCTATCGTCGCACGAGCTGATTTATATCAGGGTATTGACGATTTGCAACGAGAAAAAGCAAATTGCGCTGCCTGCAGCCGTTTGAAAAAAAATAAGAAAAAATCAAACTTTTTTTCCCTTTTTTCCCACAGCGGCGGTACGAGCGGATCTTCAGCCTGAAAATTCCAGGGAAATATTTCAAACATCGCTTTCAAACATCGCTTTCCCATTGGCATAGGTCTTAGACCTATTTAATCCTCGAGGACAATTGTTATGTAGTCCATAAATACGAGTAACTCCACACGTATATCGCTGCTGCTGTTGTACTGTTGTGCGTATTGACCTGGCCTGCCCCGCCTTGGGGTGGGCCGAGGAACCCCGCCAGGACCCGCAACGCTCTAGCGGCACACCCAAGCGAGCCTCGGGCTTGGTGGAGAGGGAACCCTGCGCGGTCTGGCTGGCGAACCTGTCGCCGTAAAGACCGCGCGGGGTGGTCGTGATGGCTTTTATTTTCAACCCCAACGCCAAGGAGTTCATCCCCCTGAGAGTAACGCGGGAATATCACCGCAGCAGAGAGCGCAATGTGTGCAGCCTGGGGAGTGGAGAGGCTGGCCATCGCGTGGGTACGCATACACGACAGGAAGGACGGGAGTGTCGGCATTGGCTGGGGCGGCTGCACCCTGTCAATGGAAACCAAGGCACGAACCAGACTAGGACAGAGAGAAGAGCCAGTTTAGCAATAGAGAGGGAAAATATGCAAAATAATAAAAAAAAAGGAGGAGGGGACGGGCCTCACGTCGGCTGGCGAGGAAGTCAGCACGCGAGGCTCGTACGAGGCAGAAGGAGACACTTGTGGCGGTAGCGACCTACAACGTGCGCACCCTGGCTGTAAAGGGGAAGAACGGGTACGGACATGACGAGCGCATCCTGACGAAGGTGCAACAACTTGGCTGTGACTTCGTCGGCCTGCAGGAAACTCGACGAGCCGGCAGGACGACATTCCGCGCTGCTGGATATCAACTTTTTCGTTCAGGTCAGGAGGAAACAGCAGCCAGACAGGGGTTGTACGGGGTTGGACTGGCAGTCAAGGAGTCTATATGCCGTAAGTCTGTGTATACCCACGAATTCATAGACGAACGGCTTATGTCGATGCGTTTCGAGTTGGCTGGTAAATACGAGGCAGTTAATTTCGTCGTTGCGTATGCCCCAACAGAGTGTACCAAAGACGTCGAGCTGAAACGTGTTTTCTGGAAGAAACTGGAGGACCTAGTCGGACAGATTCCAACTAGAGAGTGTTTGTTCGTACTGATGGATGCTAATGCACGAACTGGGCAGAGACTAGGGTGCGATGATAATGAAAACAGAGTTCTGGGAGCATACGGCCGCGATTTGATCAACGATAATGGCAAACGACTTCTGTCGTTCGCTACCAATTGCAAGCTAGCTCTCACCAACACTTTTTTCAGCACACGCAAGGGTGGAATATCGCATACTCACAACGGCACCGGCCCGAATGACCGTAAGCGCATTGATTACATCCTAACCCGGCAAGTCCATCGGTCTAGAGTACACGATGTTAAAGTTATCCCTCAGCCTCCGCCACCCGCTAAGGCTGATTCAGACCACAACATCGTACACATGAAGGTTCGTCTCTCTGGACATTTTGCATCGAACCGACGAGCACGCCAGACACCAAAATGCCGACCGTTTGACCGCAAGGTGTTTATGTCCGACGGAAAATGTCGTGAGCGAGTAGTTGCGAGAGTCGTTTCCACTCTCAACCAACCTTTCCAACCACACAACATTGCTGGTATGGTTACTATGTTCACCTCAACCGTCATCGATGCGGTAGAAGCCGAGGTACCACCCACATCGCACCAGCCACGCAAGCGTCGATGGTGTGAGACGGCCGAAGCCTCGGCTGCCTTCAAAATAGCATGGTCCGCGAGGGAAGAGGCGCGACAGCACCTACGCACCCACTCCCGAGATAGTACCGCGTGGAAGACTCTGAGGACCGCGTGTGCGAATCTTCGGGAGGTGGTCGCTGTAGGGGTACATGCGTATTTCGAAGAGTACCTAGCCGAAACCGAGAGACTCCTAGCTGATAACGACCAGCGAGGCTTTTACAAGCACCTGAAGGGTACTGTAGGGTTGGAGGGCAAGAAAGCGCGAAGCGAGCAGTTCATAAGGGACGAGGATGGCACGCTGCTACGGGATAAAGTGCTAATTCGTGAACGGTGGATGAGAGCCTTCCACAAACTCTTGAACACGAAATCACTGAAACTTGATCCCACTATCATCGATCCATTGCCACCACGACCGCTTGAACAATCACTTGGCGATGAGCCATCTGTGGACGAGATGATGGGAGCCGTTAAGACAATGCCGAATTGGAAAGCGGTAGGACCAGACGACCTGCCCGCCGAGCTACTAAAAATCGATCACCCCGATTTCATCCAATGCTTCCACCACATTCTTGTCAATGTTTGGGTAACGGGTGAAGTCCCCCAGCAGTGGAAAGACGCGATCATCAAGGTACTTTACAAAAAGAAGGACCGAACTGATTGCAACAACTACAGAGGGATTTCGCTTGTTGCCCATGCAGGAAAAGTGTTGTTGAAAATCGTCGCATCCCGTATCAGCAACTACTGCGAGGACCGAGGCATCTTCCCTGAGGAACAATGCGGTTTTCGTCCTACACGATCAACAGTCGACATGCTGTTCGTAGTACGACGATTACAAGAACTCGGACGAGAGAGAAAAATCCCTCTGTACATGTGCTTCATCGATCTGCAGAAAGCGTACGACTCTGTCGACCGGGAGCTGCTGTGGCAGGTACTTACACGCGTTGGCATACCAACCAAGATGCTTACAATCATCCGCCAGTTCCACGACGGCATGCGTGCTTGCGTCCGCACAGATGATGGTGAGCACTCTGATTGGTTTAATGTCACGCAGGGGCTACGACAAGGCTGCGTGCTGTCGCCACTGCTGTTCAACGTGTTCTTCGCTGCTGTGATACACGTTGTTCTCGTACGCTTCAGCGAAGACGAAGACATCATGAGGGAGGTTCACCTCAAGGAGGATGTAGTGGTTGGAAAAGAGGTACCATTGGCATGCGTGCGAAGGGCTGTATGGGGTATGCTGTACGCCGATGATGCAGGAATTGTCTCAAAGTCTGCGGAGAGTCTCGCAAAAATGATGACAGTCATCGTGACTGTCTTCGAAGCAGCAGGCCTCACGGTGTCAGAAAAGAAAACGGAAACGATGATCTTACGAACACGGGACCAGACACCCCCTCCTCCGCCGCTCGTTATCGAAGCAGCTGGTCAGAGGTATAGACAGACGAGCCAGTTCTTGTACCTCGGCGGCATTATCCACGAAGACGCTGACCTCTCACTCGAAATCGAACGACGGATCCGTCTCATGTGGGCGTGCTTCAAACGGTTCGGACCAGAGTTGTACGACATGAAGACGGCTCGACTTAGTCTGAAAATCCGCATGTTGAAGGCCGAGGTGATTGAGACCCTGCTGTACGGATGTATGACGTGGACCCTCGGTGCACAACACTTCGCCAGACTCCGCTCGGCACACCACCAAATCCTCCTGCGTGTCATTGGCTTCCAGCGTCGGCAGCGTGGCGACTATAGGACCCTCTCGTACGCAAAGGCTCTCAAGCAGACACGATGCGAGAGCATCGAAACGACAATCCGTAAACGGCGTCTGTTCTTTGCGGGAGCCGTGGCACGGCAACCCAAGGGGCGACTACCCAGTCGGATTATGTTCGGGACCATGACGGGTGGGGAGGGACGCAGACCGGGCGGACAACCAAAGTCCTGGCAGAAATGCCTTGCTGAAGACCTCAAGGTGTTTCAAGCCTCCAAGGGGTCCACGGCACAGGTCCCGTTGGTGTTTGGAGTAGAGACCGCAGTATGGACCATTGCAGCAACTAAAGTGGGCAAGTGGCACAGGGGGGTCCTCGAAGCGGCTGAACAGTTCATGATCCGGTGGCACAAGGTAGAGGCGGAACTGAGTAGACAGCGCCACGCATCCGTTGCGGGGGGTGCAAAAGGGAATGGGAAGGGGGGGGGCAACAGTCGTACGGAAACCGCGGCTGATGAGAGCAGGAGGGAAACAGCCGACAGGGTAGCAAGGTACCAGGCTGACTAGTAAGTCCCACCTAGACTACCCGTGCCGCGCACCTCTGTAGCCGCTTCGAACGCGGCACTGTTTCTGGTGGTCTTTCTTTCCCTTTGTTTGTTTGTTTGTTTGATTTTTTTTCTTATTTTTCTTTTTTTCATTTTTCTTTTTGCTTGTTGTATTGCCTGTTGTTGCTTCTCAAGGGGGGCACGACAGCGATGCTACAACCCCTCGCATCATTTGCTTCGTTTACTTTGTTTCACTTATTTATGTTACCGTGATCGCTTTTGCCTTTGTTTCTCCGCCTTCCGTATTTGTCCTAGGACTTTCTTTGGTGGCTTAGCTACGTACGTATTCATTTTGGTTTTGTCATTCCCCGTTCTCTTTCCGGGACTCTCGTGTGTTACACGAGAACGAAACGGAATTGAGTTGGAAGTGCCACGTACCCGTTGTATGGGTGGCGCCCAAGGGAAGGGAGACGGAGGGTGGGGGGGGTCATAGGGAAACCAGGACGGACGAAAGCAGGAAAGAGACGGCAAACAGAGTAGGTGCCAGACCGACTAGCTGGTAGAACCTGCCTGTACTATGGGCACAAACCTGCCTCGGCTGGCCTTCGGTGTGCTCCGGCTGGCTGTCCTATCCTGTCGTTCTCAGTCTTGCTCTGTTGGCGCTGTTTCGGTCCATTTTATTTTCTTTCATTTCATTTGGTTTTTTATTGGAGGTCGCATCTCCTCTGGGAGAAGCACGACACTTTCTTTCTTTTTTTGTCATGCTTTTTATTTGGTTGCTTGATTATTGATTTGCTTCAGTATATTTACTTTTTATTATTTTTTCTTTTCGCTTTTTTCTTTTTTTTCTCTTTTTTTCTCTTGCATGCACCTGGATTGCTAGCAGGGTAGGTCTTGCCTGTCGTATATGGCATTGCATTGTCTGCTCTGCTTACTGCACTGAGCGTAGTATCTCTGTGTCGTAGTTTTGTGACCACAGAACTGGTACCTTTTTAGGATGAAGAATCGGCAATGACACTGGGTGTGCTGGATGTCGACGGGTAGAAAGGGAGGTTTAATGTGAAGAACACACACATACGGAAGAGCTTGGCCATTCGATATTTTTAACTTTTGGGCGCAAATCGCCCCAATGTTTAAAACACGAAATAGTGGTCTATTTAGACAGGAACATCGAGCAAGTACCGAACTACTTGGAAATACAGTAGGATATTTCTGCACTACACGTGGCAACAAGAGGATTTATCTCAGGAGTGGGCAGAAACTTCGAGGAAGCCCGGCCACGCTGCTCTCGCACGATGATGAGATAAACCAACGGACAAACAAATTACGAGTGCTTTGTACCCGTATCATATGTGTCTCAGCCTGGAAGTGTGTATGATACCTCACGGGCCATGCGTTACCAGGGAAAATCGAAAAACAAAAATCGCAAAATTAGAGACTTCAGGGCGACAGAGCAGGAGCGAGAGCGCGACGAGCGATATGAGAGCACGAGCTCTCTGACCGCAGAGCGCGCCGGCTTCGTAGCTATCTCGCTAGCGCTTTCCACAAGCTAGTTTGGCTGGAGTTTGGTTGGCAGTTAGGATGCTGGTGATCTGTGTGCTGTGATGTGTGGTTTTTGCGTTGGGCTGTGTGATCTTTGTGTGTGCTTGCTCGGTGCTGGCTCGTTGTGTCCTCGACCCTCAGAATAAATTGAGGGTCGACTACGCGAGCGGGATCCTTCTCACCCCCGCCAACGTTGCTGGTGTTTACACACGTAGGTTGGTTGCTTCGGGTTCGTGCAACACCAAGCGACATGCTGTAGCTGGGTTGGGCATTGCAATGATGGCGTGCTATGTGTGATGTGCTCTGCTGTGCTGCGGTGTCTGTGGTAGCGTTGCGTCGTCTCGTGCGCTCGTGATCTTGAACTGCTGGACTGCTGTTTGTTTGCTGGAAATTACTCGTGGTGTGGCCAAGTGCAATTGTTTTGGAAAATCCGGTTTTCACCGTGGTCTGCCGTCGTCGGTAGGTGTAAAATAAGGGTCCCACAATGATGTCAGGTCAAGCAAGGCAAACTTACGCTGTCAAGGGTATAGGGCCGAGTGTTCAACACTAAAACCTAGTAGAATGGTGTCAGTCCAGGTGCTGTCTGTCAAATGGTTCAAGCTGCTGTGTCGTGACATCTTTGTTTCAAGGACGGTGAATAGGAGAGGGGGCTGAGGGGGAGAGAAGGAGCTGAGGGGCAGAGGAGGGAAGCGTGATAGGGATAGGGCGGAGGGAGGGATGGAGAGAGGGAGAGACGGAAGGCGGGAGAGGGAGAGGGCGAGCGAGGGAGGGAGGGAGGGGGCGAGGAAAGCGAGATACATTGGAGAAAGAGACGATCGTAAGACCGATGGAACAAGCGCCCTCGTGGGCTGGTTCGGACAACATTAAAACAAAACGATCGCATCTATCAAGGTCGGACGGATGTCCACAAGCTAAAAGAAGGAGTGGGGTCGACGAGGGGCGAAAGGGGCCTCCGTCGTACGATTAGGGTTGAGAAAGGCAGGCGACCAGGCAATCAGGCAAGCGTGCAGCCAGGCAGGCAGACAAGCAGAGAGGCAGGCCAGCGGGCAAGGCAGGTGTTTCAGCAGGCAAGCGTGCAGGCAGAGGCGTGTTGCCGCAGCGGCGGTGAGAGAAGAGAATGCCCAGCCCAATAAATAAGCACGCCAAACAGGACCCGTCGCTCAACGAGAACGCCTGCCTGCCCCTCCAAACCGCACGCGATCGTTGCGCCATACATGAAGGCTGTATTGCGCCATATCATATACACATACATACGCTTGCCCGTTCTACCCATCTAGCATCACTACCNTTTTTTCTCTTTTTCTCTTGCATGCACCTGGATTGCTAGCAGGGTAGGTCTTGCCTGTCGTATATGGCATTGCATTGTCTGCTCTGCTTACTGCACTGAGCGTAGTATCTCTGTGTCGTAGTTTTGTGACCACAGAACTGGCACCTTTTTAGGATGAAGAGTCGGCACGGACACTGGGTGTGCTGGATGTCGACGGGTAGAAAGGGAGGTTTAATGTGAAGAACACACACATACGGAAGAGCTTGGCCATTCGATATTTTTAACTTTTGGGCGCAAATCGCCCCAATGTTTAAAACACGAAATAGTGGTCTATTTAGACAGGAACATCGAGCAAGTACCGAACTACTTGGAAATACAGTAGGATATTTCTGCACTACACGTGGCAACAAGAGGATTTATCTCAGGAGTGGGCAGAAACTTCGAGGAAGCCCGGCCACGCTGCTCTCGCACGATGATGAGATAAACCAACGGACAAACAAATTACGAGTGCTTTGTACCCGTATCATATGTGTCTCAGCCTGGAAGTGTGTATGATACCTCACGGGCCATGCGTTACCAGGGAAAATCGAAAAACAAAAATCGCAAAATTAGAGACTTCAGGGCGACAGAGCAGGAGCGAGAGCGCGACGAGCGATATGAGAGCACGAGCTCTCTGACCGCAGAGCGCGCCGGCTTCGTAGCTATCTCGCTAGCGCTTTCCACAAGCTAGTTTGGCTGGAGTTTGGTTGGCAGTTAGGATGCTGGTGATCTGTGTGCTGTGATGTGTGGTTTTTGCGTTGGGCTGTGTGATCTTTGTGTGTGCTTGCTCGGTGCTGGCTCGTTGTGTCCTCGACCCTCAGAATAAATTGAGGGTCGACTACGCGAGCGGGATCCTTCTCACCCCCGCCAACGTTGCTGGTGTTTACACACGTAGGTTGGTTGCTTCGGGTTCGTGCAACACCAAGCGACATGCTGTAGCTGGGTTGGGCATTGCAATGATGGCGTGCTATGTGTGATGTGCTCTGCTGTGCTGCGGTGTCTGTGGTAGCGTTGCGTCGTCTCGTGCGCTCGTGATCTTGAACTGCTGGACTGCTGTTTGTTTGCTGGAAATTACTCGTGGTGTGGCCAAGTGCAATTGTTTTGGAAAATCCGGTTTTCACCGTGGTCTGCCGTCGTCGGTAGGTGTAAAATAAGGGTCCCACAATGATGTCAGGTCAAGCAAGGCAAACTTACGCTGTCAAGGGTATAGGGCCGAGTGTTCAACACTAAAACCTAGTAGAATGGTGTCAGTCCAGGTGCTGTCTGTCAAATGGTTCAAGCTGCTGTGTCGTGACATCTTTGTTTCAAGGACGGTGAATAGGAGAGGGGGCTGAGGGGGAGAGAAGGAGCTGAGGGGCAGAGGAGGGAAGCGTGATAGGGATAGGGCGGAGGGAGGGATGGAGAGAGGGAGAGACGGAAGGCGGGAGAGGGAGAGGGCGAGCGAGGGAGGGAGGGAGGGGGCGAGAAAGCGAGACTGGGACTGAGGGAAACGGAGGGAAAAACCTTCGCCACCTGATCACTCCCAGCACAGATAAATGCGTGACGCTGCCCAAACATGAATTTCATTAATCCGATTCCACTTGAAATTAGACACCGGCTTCGGGCTGCTGCTAGACCCGCCAGTCCGCGACTGCTGCTGCTCGGCTCGCGGATGCTGGCAGCCAACCCTGACTACTCCACACACAGGGCACCCCATTAGGTATGGTTTGGACCATGACGATCGCCTCCTCGAGGGCTACCGACCTGTTGCGTGCGGTACGGGTGTAGCAGTTTTGAAAGAAATTTGTCCGTGGGGGACCCTAGACTGACTCCCAGGGGACAGACAGACAGACAGACAGCTTTTTTAATCGGTTCCAGAGACCACAAGTTACACTTGTGGAAAAACTGGGGTGGATGACCAGTTTGCGGGTTTGAGTGCACAATTTTTTGCAGGTCGGAACATGCGTGCGTTGCCTTTCGATACTGTAGACGATTTAATGGGAGCTCTTGATGATTTATCGTTGAATCAGACACGGGCAATTATGTCTGTGAGGTTGACTGGCGGGGCGGCGACCCGGTCAAAAACCTAAAATCAAGTGTTCCGTAGCAGGCAATTTGGGGGGGTTATGGCGGTAGAGGTGTATCCTTTCGAGGATGAAGAGGAAGAGATTGGCCATGTGCATGCGGGCATGTAGGAGCGTGGGGGTTTTGGGAGAAATAATCGAGAACCACCATTTTATGTTCAATTCGACTCCAGGGAAGAGCAAGATGCTGCTCGCCGATCATTCGGCGACGGCTGTTTAAATTGTTCCCAAGAAAACCATTTTGGTCGTGAATGCCCTGAAAAATTCCTCAACCGTTCCAATTTAATTAATCCTGCGGTGGGTCAGGGCACACCTCAAGAGGCCGAATCTCGTTGGCGCCGATGGCAACAGTGACTGTGCCAAAGGGCAGAGAATCGTGCACGCAGAAATAGGCAAGCGCCTTGAAATCGCAACGGAAAGTTGGCCACCTTCCCGGTAGCATTGTGGTCGTCGTCCCTCTCTACACCCCCCTTGTCAGGTGGAAAGAAAGCGTCCCGTGGGGGAGGACCCACGGAAAAATTTGGAAGTTCGGTCGGATCTGTTTGGCACGGGACAGGTCAGGACCAAGAGGCAGGATGCAATCTGCCTAAGAATGGTGAGAGGGGTGGTGTGAAAAATAGTCGCCTTCCAGGTTGTGATGGAAGTAATCATCCCGGAGCACCGTCGCGCGCTAAGGTAGAGCCGCCCTCTTTAACACGTCTCGTTGTTAGCGGTAGAGCAACGAGATCTGGCCGTCCGAACCGTACGTTGTGATAATCGGAATAGGCCCCCGGTAAAAATGAAAGTTCGAAGCGAAGAAGTTAAGTCGAGTGTAGCAGTTAAAGGTTATACTGAAAAAACACAGTCAATATCCGTTGCTGTAGGGGAGAGATGTGCGCCCCCTTCGGCTGATCAACCGAAGTTTTTAACTTCCCATGGACAGGTTACGAGCACTCGAGGATCTTAAGGAAGGGGAAAAAGGAAACGTGAAAGAGTTTGGTGCTACCCTGGCAAAGGTACGCCCAGTACTCCGCGTAAGACCCCGCCAGCAGCTACCAGAGGTATGTCTGTTGGTTTGGATGATCTTTTTGACCTTAGAATACGTGTAAGGAGTGGTCGTGTTCCAAAGGTGCATGGAGGATTAAGAAGTATAAAAGAGAGGTAAAACAAGTTAAAACCATACCGAGGAGCGATTGAAAAAGTTAATGCATCTAACTTGGACTCGAATGTTTTGCACGCTGAAAGGCAGTCAGCCAAGGATAAGTTTAGGAAGGATAACAGTGGTGATTTTTCTGGCTCAGAATTAATCAAGGATAGTATTCACGCACTTGACGCATCAGCAAGAAACGATTCTTATGCACCTACTCCCGTGTTTCCCCCTGCCCGCGTGCCGCTGCAACCCGGGGAACGTGCTGATTATTTATCGGAGTTTACGAGAGCGGTTGGTGGTGATGTCATACTGGATCGAGGTGATCATACAGCTGGGGCGCAGCTGTTCGCGGGAACCAAAGCACGAAGGACTCAGGCGTGCAAGGCATTATTGGATACGGGAAGCCCAGCGTCCTTCATTCAGGAGAGGGTACGGCTGAGAATGCTTGCTTGTGGTGCTGCTTCGAAGGACGTATTGAAATCCGTGGATAGGAAAACTTGGGGAGGTTTTCACGGAGTACCATTAATAACCTCGTATCAAGTGCGGCTGCAGATTTATCTAGGGAATATAGAGAAAATTGAAGGTGGGTCAGTTGTTTCTACTTCTGTTTGTTTGGCGGTATATGCACACGTAGTACCTGATAAAGCGATGGGTACCGCGATATTATTGGGTCGGGATAGCTGGAAACATTTCCCTATCCGAAAGTACCGAGACGTGAGTGCATTAACAACAGTAGTGACTTTTGAAACCGAGAAAGGGTCCGCAACCAATGATCAGCGTTTCAACCAATGGGTTAACAATGCTGTAGGTATGATTGAAGGGAAAGGAAAGGGCCGAGTAGTAGTACGGGTAGCCAGTCATAAATATCGCTTGCCGAATGCTATGTCTTGGTTAAAAATAAGCCTTACCAATGCTGATGGTAGTCCGGAAAAGAAGGGCCAGTATTACATACGTTTTAGAGATGATTGGTTTCATCAGGAGGCTATCGTTGAGGCGGGAATCTCAGAAATTCCCATGAAAACATTAATCTCTAATGATTTTTTGGTGCAAAGAGGTTTGAGGTTGGGTGATGGTGGTGAAAGGTTGATCGAGTGCGAACTAAAGAATGCTGAGACAAAACAGAATGAGATGCCGAGCATACATGCTATACAGGGAACTGGCAATGGAGACGTTACAAATGACGAACCACCACCGGCAGTTTTATCCAATTTGGAACCGTTACAACGGAAAGCGTTCATTAGGTTATGGGACAGAGTACCAGCGCATTTGCGCCAAATTCATTTCGATTTTGAGGAGAGTCTATGGAAGGCGGATGATATTGATTCTCTTGGGAACTTACTCTGTAAATACGCACACCGTTTTTCAAAGCACTGATTTCGGACATGTTACTGTTGATCCTTCCCGCATTATTCTTAAGAAAGATGCGCAACCGGTGAAGCAGCGACCATATCGTCATTCCCCTGTGTTGGCTGCGAAGGTGCAAACGGAAATTGATAAACTGGTTTTGGCTGGAATTTTGCGACGATCCTATTCAAACAGGTCGAGTCCGCTGGTAGTGATCGCAAAAGCAGATGGTCGCATAAGGTTAACTTGCAATTATAAACGGGTAAATGCGCAGTCCATTATACCGGTTATGCCTTTACCTACAGTCGATGATTTGTTATCTGACCTTGGTGGTGCGAATGTTTTCAGTACTATGGATTTGGTTAGTGGATTTTACCAGTGCTCGATACAAAAAGATTAAATCCCACTGACTGCTGTCCGTACGCAGGCTGGAAACTACGAGTGGACTGTGATGCCGATGGGGTTAGCATCTACAGTAGTCCTGGATGGTCCCAATCGATTATGTTGCGGGTGTGTGATGGGTTGCAACGTGTTCGACTTTTTATCGATGATATCGTGTGTTATTCGAAAGACGGAACGGAGCATGTGGATGATCTGGAGAGATTTTTCAAACGACTTCCGACGTTTGACCTAAAATTAGCACCAAAGAAAGCATACTTAGGTGTGCGCGTAATCAAGTTGTTGGGTCACCGTGTGACGGCGAAAGGAGTAGAACCAGATCCGGGTAAAGTAAAGGCTATGAAAAAATTACCCATGCCCACGAATATCAGCCAGTTACGATCGTTGTTGGGAGCGCTATCGTATTACCGGAAAAAATTGCCACGGATGGCGACTGTTACGCGACCTCTGAATAACCTCTTGAAAAAGGAAGTTAAATTCGTGTTTACCACCGAACATGTTGAGATAGTACAACTTTTGTTAAAAAGACTGTCAAGCCCAGACGTTTTAGCTTTTCCTGACTTTAAAGCGGCGATATCAGGAGATCGACCTTTCCACTTAATTACAGACGCATCTATTGATGGGTTGGGAGCAGTAATTGAGCAGAGACAACCGGATTATTCCATCCGACCTCTGGGTTTCCTGAGCAGGACAACATTGCCAAATGAAAGAAATTGGAGCGCCACAGAACTTGAATGTGCTGCCATTGTATGGGCTGTGAAGAAAAACAGGCAGTTGTTTTACGTAAGGAATACATTTTGTTGTTGTGAGTGATCACCAACCATTAAAGCGACCAAAGTAAACAGGGTACACAGATGGTACGATGTTTTTGAGCGCATAAACGTATACCTTGGAGTATAGACCGGGAAAAATCAACGGCAATGCAGATCTAATGTCGCGCTTTCCATTGCCTGCAACAGAAGCTGACAATGACCCTGATGTCCGATTATCCGATCCTGCAGATATCGACGTATATATGATCGGTGCAAGCGGAGTGAGAATGTTGCGCCAAGCGCAACCAATGGGTTCAAGTTTGGAAGGGTTTGAAGAGCGGAACCCCGGGCTTGTTTTTACGGTGGGGGAGAGAGAACTGAGGACTGCACCGCTAACTACCAACGAATAGTCAGCTCGAGTTTGGCAGGTGATACAAAAGGAGCGGAAGATAAGACAGTTGTCCACAGTAGAATCCCAACGAACGTTTGCTATACCGGACGATACTCCTCTGGTAGAACCGACAAAACAAGTAGTAAGTGGCCAATGGGAACCGGGACTTGTATTGCATGCTTGTCCTATGACGGAAGAAGGAAGAAAAATATTGGGTGTGAGTGGAGATAAAAGTACTGAGATGATCTATCCTGTGGAGGAAGGTGGAAGTGCTGCAGGTGTAGCTGGTAGCCAAGGACCGGTAGAAAATGAGGTGGAACTTCCAATAGAGGAATTGGAGAGTATTGAAGCGCGAGAGTTCGGCGAAAGATTGTGTGAAAAATCTGCTAGTGATTGGGCTATAGAGCAGCAGCTAAAAGATGAAACCACGCGAATTCCAATTGGTTTTTTACTTGCCGGCGTTTCAGTTGAAGATATTACGGAGGATGTAATACCGGAAACATTGGATAAGGTGGAGGTAAAGTGTTTAGTCGCACAAGGGGAATTGATGGAACTCCCTAACTCGCAAAAGCTGTTGGTAAAACGTCTTACCCCTGAACCCGCTCATCGCGACAACAGGCACCCTGGACGGTTCGAGCGATTGCTAGGAGAGGAGCCTGTGAGGACATATGTGCCGCTGCTGCTGAGACCTTGGGTGGTGGATTGTACCCACAAGGAAGCTGTGCATTCGGGTGAGAAGGTTACCCTCACACTGTTACAAATATATTATTGGTGGATTGGAATGGCGGACAGTGTTAAGTGGTGGATCAGGAGATGTTATACTTGCCAAGCAAGAAAAACTGCGCGAAGCACCGTCAGATGGCCATTAGTTTCCTTGCCGCTACCTAGCCGCCCGGGACAGATGGTATCATTTGATTTGTTGGGACCTTTGCCAGAAACAAAGAATGGCAACGTTTATGTGTTTTTGATTGTAGATTTATTTAGTAGACACGCAAAAGGATATGCGTTAACGAAAGAAAAGAAAACAGCCAGAGGATGTGCTGCAATAATTGTAGATGATTACATACCAAGGTGGGGATGTCCACATACCTTTTTGTCGGGTCGTGGAACTGGGTTTATATCTCAAGTGAGTAGGGCGGTGTATGAAACGTTCGGAGCAGTTAAGAAGTTCACGAGCTCCTATCATCCTCAGACGAACGGAATGGTTGAAAAGCTAAACCATACCCTTTGTCAGATGTTGTCGTATGTAATTGCGGACGACCAAAAGAACTGCGATGATATGTTGATACATGCGGTGGCAGCACAGAACAATAATGTTAGTCGAGGTACAGGTTTAGCCCCAAACGAGGTAAACATCGGCAGATACCCACGGTTGCCTATGACGATATTGGAAGGAAGAGGTGTTAAGGGCCATCAAGGTCTGAAACAGGATCAATTGGACTATCTTGAACTCATGCGAGATAGGAAAGTGAAGGCATATTAATTGGTAAAAGAGGAGGATCGACTGATAAAAGCCAGACATAAGCAGCAAACGAAAACCTTGCAGAGTTAATAAATTGACATCCTAAGTATGAAGTGGGAGGATGGGTGTGGATTTATGACGATAAAAGCACGATTTCGGATGGTGGAAAACATGTGCTTAAAACTCAGGAAACTGACTCGAAGAGTAGGAAGTTTTCTCTAGCCGCAAAGCTGGCTCAGTGTTGGACAGGGCCGTATAATATTTTATTTGTAGGACCGGGTACAGCTAGTGATGGGAAAAAGGTTGGATCTCACTTGCTGTTGGTTGAGGTTCGGAAAGATGAACCTGGAAGGGAGATCAACGCCAGAGTATCCATGTATCGGTGTAAGAAATGTTATAATCCGCATGAAGGAGCGGAAGGACCGAAATTTCTGCCATGGGCTATGAGCAGTTATGTGTTGAACAAGTATTCAGAACGTTTACCCCCTTTTCATCTGACAGCAGAAGATGTATGTATAGCATTGGACAATTATCGAACCAGGCCGACTTTTATCACGAAACACAGAATTTCGAGAGGATTAGGCGGCAAAAATGCAGTCCAATACTAAACTAGTTGGGATGAGGTATCAGTTAAAACTTTTGAACATGAAACTGCTTTAGAACAGTATGGGAGTTTAGTATCTAGATATTGGGCAGGAGACCCGATTCAAGTAGACGGAGAGAATGCAAACATCGAGTGCAGCTTGCTAAACGTACACTTGCATGTGCGAGAGGTGAGAGACATGTCGCTACCGGATACAAAGTTTGTGGTGATACTTAAAGGAGACCTGGAATTTATGATCGTGACATTATTGAATCGTACATATATTGCAAAACTTCCCGCGCAGGTTGGCAACTGGTAGGAGTTGTGATGGTGGCTGAAGATGGCGAGAGCAAGGAACTGCCTCACACCATCAAGTTACTGGACCTGGGGAAGCGCTACAACGTGCATCTTTCTGAGGAAAAGCTGACAACTGATAGCGAGGATATTGGAACTTGGTGTTGGCACGCACATGTAACCTCTGAGAGTAGCGAGAAGTTTTTGCATGCGTATTGAGTGCGGTTTGGTTGGGGGGGTTTAATAATAGGTGGTATAGTACGTTTTATTTAAGTCGACAATCAGGGCATATGGCAATACTTTCAAGTATTCGTCGGTGAAGCAAGCACTGCCAAGCACCTGTGGTCCTCAATAAAAATAAATTGGAGTAGTCCCCATTATTAGCTAGTTGTTACCGCAGCAGTATCACGTAACAGTAGTTATTTCATTATGCACTCATCTGAGAGTGACGATGAACTTGGAGGGGCAAATGTGGTGATACTGGGTTTTGTCTAGCTTTTAGTATACATAATTCAGTTTCATCTTGGAGTTTAGTATGAGATCGTGGGTTTCAATGTAAGCCAGTAGAATGTCTATCAGGGAAAGAATTCATAGAATTGTACAGGAACGGTATTTTCAGAGGCAGTTGAGTACAATCTATTGGGGAATCGTAGGAGATGAGCTCCTGAAGGACTGTTAAGTACGCTCTACTAGGAGAAGAGAGATTCCAGAAGCATATCACAGGTCAGTTGAAAGCGTTGAAATCAGTTGAGAGAATAAGTACAGTAACGAACCAATCATCAGCAGAGAGTGAGATGATCTACGGGGAAAGAGACAAGAGTTGAAGATGGGGTAGCTGGAAAGAGGATAGCTTATCAGTATAGGATGTGTTGAAAATAGCCTTGAGAGATGAGCAAAGCTCCCGTTGAGAAGAACGGCACGAAAAACTCTGACCACGTGGTTCTAGGAAGAGTGGGATACGAGCAGTAGGAGACAGCAAGACGAGCAGAGGTGCCCCGCCCCGCCCCCACTCGCTCAGTACTCAATTCCCGGCCTTCAACTGCAACCGCGAAGATAATAAAGACTTACGAAAACTATCCCTGAATTGAGCTATTGTTGTATTGATACGTCGAACCAATCAGCTCATAGCATCATCTACTGCTGTGCGTGAGAAGTAAGAGAGCACAATCGGCTTTCATCAGAACGACTGTTTTTTCATCCGTATGAACTTTCATGGTTCGTTTTTGACCCGCCGTATGAACGGAATACACAAAGCACGCACCACGCACGGGAAAACAAGGACCACGCCGACATTGAACGAGGCACGCATCAAGCGCCGTGCAGCAGTAGTTGACACCCTGGTGCATGCGTCTGCTCTCTGTGGGCTGTGTGCAGCAGTAGCAGTTGCACGAGACGCTTGGAAATGTACATGCTCATTTTATGTAAATTTGTCATCTGGTTCCAATATTTTGGAATCTACGTAGAGTACATACACAGATCTACGAGTAGGTATGTACAGTATGCATGCCATATCTACCTCTATCTACGTGAACGATAGACCGATCTCCATACATACGAATACGAGTACGTTGGTACAGTAGTACTACTGCTGTGTTTTACGGGTACATGTCTCGAGTCTAGACTATAAAATACAAAGCAGCCGAGGCGCCATTTATCGAGCAGCTGTGATGTGGTGTCCTTACGGCTATAGATGGTTGATAGAATATCATACAGGTGAAGAGCCTAGTGGCGCTAAGATTGTTCTCGTATACAGAAGTTTCCTTGGGTACATCAGATAGGCCGTAGCACAGAAGCTTTATAAGTCCATAGGAGGATTCTAAGCACTAGAAGCTTCCTAAGGACGAGATATCTCGTAGGATTAGCGCTTAGAATATCATGGGAACGATATTACCCCTTGGATAGGATATGGTATTATCCGTTGGACAGAACAGATGTTTCTTCAGAATGGCTAAACACCACAGGAAAGTTCCAGTGGCTGCTGTAGCTATCCGATTAACGGGTTGTTGGCAAGGAAGTACTGTAATCTCCCGTTAAGCCGATCGAGTAAAAGAGTCTGCTCTCAGGCAGACTCCCCCCCCCCCAGCCAGGTCACTTCTCTTTTCAGCCCCCTCGTCTTCTCATCTTTCCCCTCATCTTCCAGTCATCATCAGAGGTTAAATAATAATAACAAGAGGTCTTTCCATATCGAAGAAGAAGCTCGCTTTCAAGCTCAAGCAACGAACAAGCGTATCTCCATTCCCTTCTATCATCGTCCCTACACGGTCGTCACTTCACACCTACCTGTACTTCTGTACACAATTTTTCGCGGCAAAAATAACGTTTGCGACCTGGTGCGTTAAGTCGTCTTTTCGCCCGGCAACATCCAGCCTCCAGCTCCTCCTGGTTCTCTCGGTGCCTCACATGCTATTCCTCTTCCAGTCCCACATTATCTTGCGCGAAACCATTACAGCAAAATACAAGCAATCACTACTGATTGATGATGTTCATCCTCCGTTCCGATCTTGAAATATGAATACGTAGTAGTTTCTCGGCAAAAAGAATTATCCCACCAACAGCTTAGTCCGGCTCGTAGACGATCTTACAACTTGGTTTCGACTCCACCCCCCTTCTTCGTCGCAGCCAAAATAGTCAGTTGTTCCGCCCTATGATAGCGCATTCCCGCCCATCTGCGGTGTTTTAGCAGATTTCGACACTTTGCCCCCCCTCAATGTCGCATCGAAATAATTCGAGAGAGAAGCGCAACACACTCGATACTTCCGTTCTAAGCTGTATCTGCTGCTTTTCCCCACCATCGTCGATCTACCTCCTCCGCGCTTGCCCATACACACTGCGTTCCTTCCCGACAGGGCCGCAGACAGGGCCGCAGACGTTCCGAGTGGATCACTAACTGAGGAGCACATGTTTTTTTAAGTCAGAAACATACGCGCGTTGTGCTTGTGATGCGCCCCGTCGTCTATCCAAACCCACCACAAACCCAATGCATGCAGTCGGTGACAGAAGAGATTGTTGGTTGAAGCTAGACAGGAAAACCACAACCTACTACTGCAGTACGCGTACTCCAAAGTATTGCATGTTACATATGCACATATACTATGCACCATAACTATGTTTTGCTGATGCAAGTCGACGAGGGAAGAAAGTGCCGAAACGTTCTCGTGATAAAAATGCACGGCACGTACCGTAGTGGGGGGGGGGGGGGGGGGGGGGGAATTTTGGCAATGTGTGCGGCTTGCCGCACGTTCGCATTTCGGTGCCAAACTTGTTTTCGCTGCAGGTGAAAACAATGTACGGCTCCCTTTCACTAAGGGGAAAAACATTTTGTTTTCCTTTACACTATAGGTGTTTTATAAATTTCGGTCATTTCGCCGTGGGCGAAACATATTTTGGGTCCGTTTCGCTTCGTTTTCGTTTATTTGTTCGTCTTGTTTGTTCATTTGAGCCTTCGTACCAGCATATTATAGTGTTTCGTTACGCCAAAAGGAGCCTTATGCCCGTCTACATACTACAACAGGGAAAACTGATCGTGTGAAGACGTGAAGACGCACATTTTGAGTATATTTGCGCATTATTTACGCATATTATACGTACTGGCCATTATTTATCCTCCGACGGCCCGCATTTTCGAATCTTCTGGCTGACACACCGTTACACACGCCTTATGGGAATACTAGCAATTCACGCCAGAGTATAGCCTAGAGGGTGAGCTCGGCCCGTGTTGCAGCATTGACCAGCAGGCAGGCAAGTGCAGGCCATGATTTAGGAAATAATGATGAATGAAACAGCAGTCAGCAGTCAGCAGTCAGCAGTACACGGGGAGTGGGCAGCGGGGAGAAAGTATAGGGCGCCATATAAACACCTTGACAACACCTCTTGGTTTAATTGAAACTGTAGCGACCCAAGGGCGTGTTCTGTGTTCCAGCTTCCAGTATTATCGAATCTTCCCGGTTTCAGGAGAACAAAAAAAAAAAGAAGGCTGCGTTGAAACTTGAAAAGACTATCCGCATCCCGTATCTGGAGTAGGGTACATGGCGAGGGGCGAGGTATACGAGCCCCACCAGTTCAGTCGTCCGTCGAAAGGACACCGGGCAGATTCGATAACACAAAGTACACTATTCCAAGCAAGAAGGTGAGTGATACAACAGGACATTGAGGGTTAAACCTGGACCAGGATCGTTGCGTCTCTCTTCGTAGTAGTCACTCGCACATAGGTACAGCTTCCGTCCCACTCTTCCACCGCAAAGGGTGACATGTGCACCCACGAGCACAATCTTACCGGACACCTGCTAAGAAAACGAGCACTGAAAAGTGTCAGGCTGGGAATTGCAGGAAACAACTGTAATAAATTCGGGAGCCGTGAACTGAATGCAGTGTAGAACGCCCCTAATGTGATGTGGTGTCCTTACGGCTATAGATGGTTGATAGAATATCATACAGGTGAAGAGCCTAGTGGCGCTAAGATTGTTCTCGTATACAGAAGTTTCCTTGGGTACATCAGATAGGCCGTAGCACAGAAGCTTTATAACTCCATAGGAGGATTCTAAGCACTAGAAGCTTCCTAAGGACGAGATATCTCGTACGATTAGCGCTTAGAATATCATGGGAACGATATTACCCCTTGGATAGGATATGGTATTATCCGTTGGACAGAACAGATGTTTCTTCAGAATGGCTAAACACCACAGGAAAGTTCCAGTGGCTGCTGTAGCTATCCGATTAACGGGTTGTTGGCAAGGATGTACTGTAATCTCCCGTTAAGCCGATCGAGTAAAAGAGTCTGCTCTCAGGCAGACTCCCCCCCCCAGCCAGGTCACTTCTCATCTTTCCCCTCATCTTCCAGCCATCATCAGAGGTTAACTAATAACAAGAGGTCTTTCCATATCGAAGAAGAAGCTCGCTTTCAAGCTCAAGCAACGAACAAGCGTATTTCCATTCCCTTCTATCATCGTCACTATTCGGTCCTCACTTCACACAGCACAGCAGTACCGCAGACGAAGCTGCATAACACGCAGTAGGCGCTGTTCAGATTGTTGCCTTTGTGACAGCTGTGGTGTCCTGTTTGCGTGCGCAGGACCCGTAGAACACAGCTAGCAGGGGGGATCCAGCAGGTCTAGTTGCGACAGCTACGAACTACTGCTGTGTTCTGTCTTTCTTTGTGTATGCGTGTGTGTATGTTTGATGTATGCGATTCCAGCGAAACCTCCCCCTCTGATTTAAAGTACCCCCGCAGTACAGCAGCGATTGGAAGCAACAAAACAGCTACGAAATACCCGTTACGGGTATGGATAACGCTTCATACTCGCCGAGTAATTGGGCCACGGGCACCCGAGTACCCAGCTGTTCGACGGGTTCCCTTAGACGAGTATTCGGCTGCTAAACGCGTACCAGGGTACCCCGCCAAAATGTAGTAAATACTCTTATCTAAGACCGGGGCGGGACTCGTCGGGTAACAGCTCTGTCATAACCATCTTGTGCATACTCAGCTGTACAGCGCAGAACAGTCGTGATAACTCCTTGTGTACTATTGTATGCACACTCTGCTCTCCAGCATAGTAGCTAGATTTAACTGCGTGTGCTTCGGACTCGTTGTGTATTGTGTATTGTGTACTTTCAAGTAGTGTATCCAGACTCGTTGTGTATTGTGTATTGTACGTGCTCTGTGCTATGCTGTTGGTACTGTTCTGTGTACAGTCACTTCTGTCGTATGTGTGTACTCTAGGTGTGCTCTGTATGTATAGCCTTCGTGCTGAACTCTTTGTACTCTATGTACTCTGTATGATATCATACGTGCTGCTGTAGCAGTATCCTGCGAGGGCCTGCTGAGGGTCATCCATAACGAACATAAAACGAAACTCACGATTGGTGACATTTATTACATCACAATATCACGATTCGTGATTTTTCAGGTATGTCACAGTTTATGTCACGGTTGGTGACATTTTTTCATATCCTCAAAAAATCTCGCTATCCAAGAATATTTGCGTGTGGTGGGCGAGTGGGGCCGGGCCGGGCCAGGCCTGTGATACATTTTCAAGTCACGGACCGAATCCCGACATAGCCTGTGATATTTCAATCTCCCGCACCGCCGGTGTGGCCCGACTGGCGAGATGCCAAGCTCACAGGTCGTCTGTTTTGCCTCGCCCGGATTCTCAGGATACTTGCTTCATTTTTGTTTGCGCTGTGCCGCCTCCTCGAGGTTTCGAGGCCGCAACGTGCGCGCTCGCCAGCACCCAGCGGTTGCTTTGGGGAGCCGCTTGCTGTCCACAATCGGTGTACGCAGCAGAGTCAGCTGTATGCCCTTATCCCGGTCTACGGATCCACCGTTGGGTTGCGTGGATTATACACGAAGTACCTTTTTCTCAGGCGCATTTACTACAAAACAGTATTATACGAGTAAAGCCACGACATAGAAATTGGCGCAGATCGCGACTTCGCTTTTTTTAGGTTAAAACACAAAATGGCGTCAAGACTCACGAATTATTGTTCGTGAATCTACTCGACATAACAAATCAACATGCAACACAAATACAGTAGTAGTGGGTGCCTGCAGTTAAAAAACAACGTGTCAATAAAAATGAGCTCAGATTGGCACGAACAATATAATACTTCGGTCAAGAAACACACCTGACCAGCGTGGGATCGACTTTAAATCCTACCCAACATAGTTGGATCGACGCCGGACACACGATAAGTCGTTGAGCCTGGACACCGGATTGAAGTCGCTTAACACCGGGAGATATGATATAATCTCGTGACATTTGTTTCGTAAGGAATGACCCTCGCTATTACTTTTCCTTTCAACAATCTTATAGCACTCTATGCCACATGCTTGCTGCAAAAAGGAACTATGAAGCATGTGCGATCTCTTTGCAACTTGCGACACCCCCGGGATTTCAAGTGACCAACATCCCGAAGGGGAACCTTGTAAAATATCAAATATGTTGTACCACAGCACCTGCAAGTAAGTGCTCATTTTCCAACCACCCTTGCCGAGAGAACCCACACGAAAAAGGGGTGAGTCAACCCGGCAGTGACGGCGAGATTCAAGATGTACAACACGCAACGGATGCGATGCGCAAAGATGGGAGTATCCTGTGCAGCAGTAGCAGCAGTAGCAGAAGCAGCTGCGGGTTCCTCAGCCCAGCGCTATCGCCGGCTGAACCAGCAGCGCTACTGCCGGCTGTACCATCCAGGCTTGCCCGCTAGGCAGCAGCAGCAGCGGGGTGACCACCTCCGGCTTCAAGCGTGTCCAGCAAGGGATCCACTGGCCTTCTGTCGGCCATCACGCAGGAGCTTGCACGAGACAACTCTGTGCTCCGCCGGTGCTAACTCCTCCCCGTGAAACGCTGCTACTCTGAGTGGTGCTGAGCTTCACTTATTCGGTGCTTGTTCACCTTTTTTGTTTTCAACAATTTGCAACTCGTGCTTGTACGCCACTCTGCTGCTGCGTCGATCATAACACGGCACATCTTTATCTTTTTTGTTTGAAAGGCAGCATCATTGAATAGTTTTTGGGGGCAATTTGCCCTGTTCGGATTGGTTGATTTTCTAAAGATTTTTTTCCCCAGATATCGATCATGGGACATTTCCTTGCCTTTTTTTACGTCTAAAACGAATCGATCAACACTGCTAACTGTATTCTTATGTAATACTTACGTACACGTACTGAATCGTGGAGGAATAATACAACAAGCAGTGCATGGCGAAAACAAATGCTGCGCTGTTGAGAAGGTCGTCCCGTGCTCTTTGCAGCACATATCCATATATCAACACTGTATATTATGCCCATGAAACAAACAAGTACATATTCGACACCGACCCAAAAACTTTTAGTGCTGGTTTGGCGCTATACAAGGAAGGACGGATACAGCAAACTGTGCTGCCTGCTCGTTGGTAGGTTGACTAACAAAACATCATCCTTGTTGCCTTGTTTGTTGGTTTTTTCGGAGTTCGTATATACTGTTGTAACATTGCGTCGTAGGTTAAATCGTATATAGTTTGGGATCAATGAGGCCTCCTGCTGCGATCAGCCGGAGACGCTCACCCAGGGTTACTACTCCCGCGTTGATTGCCTAGCAATCAACGCGGCACCTCGTCGCAGAGAGTAGGTACCCCGGTAAAATAAATACTAACAAAACTGATGTCGTTGTCGACGGTACAACCTCGCTACCAACGATGGGCGGGCGGGATGGTCTGTTTTTTTCTCCTAGCCTCTTTCTACTTTGTCGTGCTGTTGTAGAGCTGCGATATCGCTCACGGAGTGATACTCAATCACTGCCTCCCAGTACAACAAAGAGGCTTTTCTGAAAAGGGGTTCTGCCCTGCGGGCTTCGCCTCTTTTCTATGTCAGATTACTGTTGTAACATTGCGTCGTAGGTTAAATCGTATATAGTTTGGGATCAATGAGGCCTCTCTGCTGCGGCATGAGATCACACCCATACTTGTTGACCTTTCTCTTATCTCAGTGACGTCGCTCGTTTGACTCTTATCCTTTCTGCGGGTTCTTTCTCTTCCTTATTGTCCCCAAACTTCTAGCCTAGCTGCATATGGGTTCTGCTACCGTTGGATGTTCCGTGGGAAAGTCGTGTACGAGTTTTCGAGCCCCTCCGACAGTGATATGGCGCTTAGGTAAGCCATTGGAGTGTGACGCCCCCGGGAACGCGTCTAGTCGGTGTGGAGCCTTTCGCGACGTGTCTTCGTGCGGTTCTTCCGGAACTAGCATACGCTCACTTCGTCCTTGAAGGGCGACAGCCGCGGAGCTTTTATGTGGGCGGTCTCACAGTACTACCTTTTCCGAGATACCGCAGCCCGCCGCTATAACCTCTGTTTTTTCCTAGCCTCTCTGCTTTGTCGTGCTGTTGTAGAGCTGCGATATCGCTCACGGAGTGATACTCAATCACTGCCTCCCAGTACAACAAAGAGGCTTTTCTGAAAAGGGGTTCTGCCCTGCGGGCTTCGCCTCTTTTCTGTGTCAGATTACGTACGTATTTCAAATATTTTCTTTGGTTGTCGTTCGCTTTTATCTCCTTCGCTGCATCTGGGTTGCTGGCGTGCGTGTGTTGTGTTTGCCGTATCCAGTACGAGGGCATGGCATTAAACTGTCTACTCTCCTAACTGAACGTTCTGCAATCGTGGTGATTTGGTTTTGTGACCACAGAGCTTGTTGTATCTCTCAAGGGTGAAGAAAAGGTCCTCTCGACTACCGGCACGTGGTAGTTGCCGTGTGGTGGTGCTGATAGCTGATTACATCGTTGTGTTTTGTGGGGGCACAGACCACGAATCCATGTTTAGTTTTGAAGAGCCAAACGACTGCGAACATGACCTTCACTTGTTGTATGTCCACAATATCTGTGTCTTGCGTTCTCTGGAGCTCACGAGGCTATACACCATATGTGTGGGTCACACGCGACCTAGTCTCGTCATGGTATGCTGGAGGAGTATTCAAGGAACCAAGCAGTGTGGCATGTTGACCACGTGAGCTGATCACGTTTGATCGGGTCTAGGTCGCTGGTCATTTCGGCGTGGGACGTTGTCTTTTCGCCGTGCTACAAACCATGAGCTGGAACAGCCCCTCACCGGCAATGTTTTTGCGTCATTCCGGGGTACACCAATCAACAACTATCTCAAAAGGGGTAAAGTCGTGCCAAAATGGGGGACGTCTTAAACTTAGTAGATACGACGCGGTATACCCTCGCGTAAGCGTGTCAAAAAGGGATACATGTTTACACTCCACTCTCGATAACTCTAGTTCACCTGCTATACACGCGCGAAATCTAAACTCTCTGGATGGTTGGGGAAGTGTCCAGAAAGCTCGCCAAAGGCTGCAGATTTTCATTCGGAGTCGATTTAACGGAGAACATGGACGTGCCCGTCGGCGAAAAACAGTGTCCCCCTTTTTGTCACTATTTTGGATGGGTGTACCTCTTTTTCACGAATGATCAAAAATAAAATTTAAAAGTAGGAGAGGTCTTCCTTTCTGTGTTTCCGCATGTTTTAATACATGGGCTTGGCGTATCATACGTACGAACAGCTCGTGGCTGGTTATTTATCAATTCGTTGCTTCCAGAGGAGGGCCATCAAGGCGCGGCGACGCAAGCAGGGCGCGCGCTGTAGCGATGGCGCTGACGCGCTGGCTGACCACCCGAAGGAAGGAGCTCAAACGCCGGCTACGAGAACCACCGCGGCAACAGCGTGTTGCGCACGCCGCGTATTTAATACCTGGTACGTGTTTACGTTCTCTTCCGCAACGAACGGCCATGTGAGATATCGTAAAAGTTGTCCACGCTCTGTTTGTAAACGCTGATACATATTGTCCATCACGAAACGAAGGCCGCGAGAAGGTTTGCTGCATTATACTCTGCTGCGTTCTTGAGCGGCGCTCGGGGTTCGGGGCGCCTGGAGAACTCACTGTAGCGAGAGTTCTCACACCACAGCAGCAGTATACATTAGTGCTTTACGTAACAGGTATTCTACAACTTGAACCCCAGTACTGCACATCATCGCAAATTGCCCTTCGGCACATTTCCAGGCACACAAATAAACTATTTTGGGTTCAAATTACAAACCGTAAAAAATATTTTTCTTGGGAATTTTACTCGCTCGGCAAAAAATATTCACAGATCGCTACGAAACACTCCATCGCAGGAGATTGAGCAATCGCACGGTTGTGAGCCGTATAATCACCACTCGCCACTGAACTAGATAGACCATGGCCATGCCCAGGGTTATTGGCATGCCCAGGGTAATTGAGTTTTGCACGTTTCTGGATTGGTGCACTCACACTCGTACGCACCTGGTGCGCCCAGGGCACTGATTTTTGTACGTTTATCGTTCGGTGTACTCGCACTATTAACAGTGTCATACGTATCTGATGCCAGCTTGGTCGTGAACACAGCGTTGTTACGGACGTTTTGGTGCATAACTGCTGCTGGCTGAAGTTTTAGCAAGCCCCGCTTTTCACGTGGGGTTCGAAGGAATCTGGCTGTAACTCCCAAATCCCAGCTGTTTGCTTGAAAAAACCGCACTATCCCCTCTGCAGTAGCACGCATAAACGCAACACTCAGAGCTCGCAGCACATGAACCTCCCGTCACAGGTGGTATCACATACGATCAGCCATGTCTGCAGCAGCATCTGCTTCGGACAAGGTATCTCGAGATAACTTGAACAATAAGAGGATATTCAGAGTGATCGAAGAGCTGTGCAGCGGCAGCACCACCTGGGAACGCGAAGGTTGACTTCAAAATAATAGCAGCAGTCAGAATGTGACTGTCAACAAATCTCGACTGCGTGGAAGCGGTGCCAGCAACAGCAGGCTGATGGCGTGGTTGGCATAGTTTGGGCAGCAAGCACTGTTTCACTGATACATCGGCACATAAGATGTCGATATCAACAAAATTTCTAGCGAAAAAATGAGTTTTCATTACCCCTGCAATGAAAACCCATGGATGGCACCTAGGTGCCCCCTGGTCACCCCGATGTTTGCGCTTACCCTCCAAGACTAACATGTGACCATGATCAACCGCTTCTAGAACAGGCAAAACTTCATTCTACACCGCCTTCGAGGAAACTACCTTTTCACGGAACTCCGTAACAGCACTACAGTAGTAACCATTTGAGAACGTGCCTTTTTTTCTTCAAATAACGGTATTTGCCTTTCATTTTTTGTGGCAACAAAAATGTTCCGAAAATATCAAAATGAAGATCCATATTTCCATCTCCCATATTTGGTGTCGTATTCCAAGCTGTGGAAAAAGAGGCCAGCCCGACATAGACAGCAACATAGGCTTGGCCCAGCAGGAACACCCGGCCCGATTGAGCACTTGTACCCGGAGCACTGGGGTTGGATGTACCGCAAAGGCTTGTCTCTGCTTGCTGTTTAAAATCTGCAACTGGTTGATCGAGTTTCGTTCGCCGGAAAAACTTTCACCACCATCGGGGGGGGCTCCGCACCCGTAAACTCTTGTTGGCGTCCATCCTGGGACCCAGGGCGAGCATTCCCCGGGGACAGAATTTTGTTTAGAGGCTCGCGGCCCGCGGGGTGTGCAGTGCTCTGCCCTCGGTCCGGCCAGAAACGCGGCGAAACCTGCGTGTTGGTCGTTGCTCTTACAGCTCTTGATAGTAACCGACTGACAGCTCGCCTCCGGAGCGTTTTCTGGCGCTTTAAACGGTTGGCCACACGTCCCGAGGTCACAGGGAGCACTGTGCAAGCAGCAGCGTTGCGTGGCGTGCTCTGGGGGTAGAGCACGGGCTGGTCCAAAAACAAAGACAAGATCGCATCAAGCCACACGTACTCGTACGTACGAGCACGCAAACCGCCGGAGGCATGTTGTTTTTGTACAATTTTACAGAATCAGCTGGGTTTTTTTTGGGTCGCTGATGATTAGATACTGCTGTAGATGCGCAGCCTACTCGTGCTCGAGCTAGAAAGGAGGTATACAACTAAAATTTTGCACGACTCTCCTCTGGTAGAGGGGTCGAGGCGAACGCTGTGCCAGGCAAATGGTCTCACCTCTCAGACTTGGTGATGTCGTCCGTGATGGTATACCCAGAGAGAGACGTACACCCAAACGGCCCCAAGCAGCACCGACGGCCGGGAACAGAAGACCAGCCCGTGCTCTACCCCCAGAGCACGCCACGCAACGCTGCTGCTTGCACAGTGCTCCCTGTGACCTCGGGACGTGTGGCCAACCGTTTAAAGCGCCAGAAAACGCTCCGGAGGCGAGCTGTCAGTCGGTTACTATCAAGAGCTGTAAGAGCAACGACCAACACGCAGGTTTCGCCGCGTTTCTGGCCGGACCGAGGGCAGAGCACTGCACACCCCGCGGGCCGCGAGCCTCTAAACAAAATTCTGTTCCCGGGGAATGCTCGCCCTGGGTCCCAGGATGGACGCCAACAAGAGTTTACGGGTGCGGAGCCCCCCCTGATGGTGGTGAAAGTTTTCCCGGCGAACGAAACTCGATCAACCAGTTGCAGATTTTAAACAGCAAGCAGAGACAAGCCTTTGCGGTACGTCCAACCCCAGTGCTCCGGGTACAAGTGCTCAATCGGGCCGGGTGTTCCTGCTGGGCCAAGCCTATATTGCTGTCTATGTCGGGCTGGCCTCTTTTTCCACAGCTTGGAATACGACACCAAATATGGGAGATGGAAATATGGATCTTCATTTTGATATTTTCGGAACATTTTTGTTGCCACAAAAAATGAACGGCAAATACCGTTATTTGAAGAAAAAAAGGCACGTTCTCAAATGGTTACTACTGTAATAACACCAGCATATGTTTACGATCAGAGTGCTGGTATTGCATACAGTACTGGTGAGAACGAGTACGAGTGACGCTTTGGTTGGTTATATAGCACTCCCCACTGCCTTGCTCAGTAACATTAGCCACTGGCCTACTTAGTCACGAGACTTAGTTGGCCAGTGGGTAGTGCTATATAACTGACAGAGGATGTACAGTGAATTCGGCTCAGTCTCGGCATTGATCCCCGGGGCGAACACTTCGCCACGCGCTACTGCTGGGAAATAAATCAGGAACCGTCGAGCCTTTTCAACTTGGAAAATAGGTAATCATGCCGGGACTCGAACCCGCCCATACCATGCTCAGAAGTGGACGATCTACCCACCAGGCTAGTCAGCCATTGGAAAAGGCTCGCTCGAAGGTTCTGGATTTATTCCCAGCAGCAGCGCGTGGTGAGTCGCGAGCGGTTCGCCCCGAAGATCAATGCCGAGGCCGAGTCGAACTCACAAACTATATGTTGTGTTGGTTACACCAATAGCACTACCCGCTGGCCTACTCAGTAGATAGTCGGGTTCGACAACCTCACCATGCTTCATTGATCTCCGGGGCTCTCCCCTCGCCACGTACTAGTATCCAGGGGCACACTACTACAATAATTGATAATGTCTCCAGCGCGCACGCTCGAAAAGAACACACACGAAGCAAGGTGAGATTCGAACCCACTGCACATATTTCATTGGTTATATAGCACTACCCACTGGCCTAGGTAGTGACACATCCTTTGTTGGTTGCTCAGGAAGAACGTACGGATGTACGCAAGGAGTTAAAAAGAAGAAATAAAACAAACGATCTACGAGTATTATCAGGGATGCGAATTACGGCTAAAAATGGAGCGAACGACACCCGTTCGCAAGTAATTGGTCAAAAAGTGCAAACGGCGCCAGCGAACGGAACGTCAAATCTAAAAAGCCGTTAAAACAAGGGATGCAAAACTGTCATCCCCTCCCGGGAGTAAATTATACAATCCGTTCCCAAGGATCTTTAAGGATTGTTTTTTTCTTGAAAATTGGGTACATGTGGTCCGCATTTCGAAACCGTGGTCCGCGTTCGGAGCGTTCTCGCAATTTTCTCGCTAAATGCAAAAGCGGCGCAGATGCGATTCTCGCCTGTTTCTGGTCCATTTTGGGTCCGGTTTGGGTCAGGGTTAAGGTTGGGGGCTGGGGCTACGCCCGTACCTTGATCCCACCAGGAAGTGTTTCCTGGCTCGCAAAGCAATGCAACAAGTGAACAGCCCGCCCATATAAAGATCCTTGCTAACGAATTGTAACAGGAGCTCCCTCCCGGGGCGAATATGTTCCTCTTACACCTCTCGGCTACTCACTGCGTCAGACAAGTGGCAAGTTGAATGCCGCTTCAGCGGCGGCAGGAAGTACAGACCAACGTAAGGGGTAGCTATTGTTAAACCATACAGTAAGCAATAGCAGAGCAGTTGTGAATCAACATACCAGGAATATGCTAACTCTTTAGTACCCTCGCGTAGTAGTGGCACCGTTTTCGATCTTCAGAGCCCAGACTGTTTGCGTTTGGGTCCGGCACTCACCAGCAGCTATCCAGTCGTGGGCGCGATTTACTAATATGAATATGTTACAGCATTCTGTTTTGCTCACAATTGCCCGATTCATTTGGTCACTTGGTAGCCCGCCCTTTTCATACAACAAGCAACCTAACCCAGTATAGATATGTGCCGTCCTCACAGATCCTTCTGGCGAACACCCACTCTTGTATGATACCAGGTATCATAAATGAACAATGCAGAAGCGCAAGGAATCACAGCGTCAACACTTCGTAATCAAGAGGCGATGCCGTCTGAATCTGAGTCTGAGTCCAAGCACACAACAACAAAAACAGGGTTTCCAATATAGTGTAGCCATATATCAGTACATGATTGGCCATTCATTGATACCTTCGTTACTTTAAACAGCAGCAGTATTATACTCCTACCCTGATGTTGTGGTGCAGTAGTAGTACAGTAGTAGTACTGCTGCAACAAACGCGCGTGCAGTGCACAAAATTGCAAGCCTCATTTATGTTGTTGTGTATTTTGCCTCCTGCGTTGGGCGTGGCGGTGGCGTTCGTGTACGTAGGGGGTACAAGGGGAACAGTGTGCGGCCTCGGATTTCCTCAAAAATAGGCAAAAACGGTTCGAAGTAGACAGAGTAGACAAATCCAGGTATACCTGACGCGTTTTAAGCCAAAAACAGGTACGACGTGTTTTGGGCCGATCGCAGGGCTCGTGGCGTGTTAGTTTTACTTGGTTTCAGTGTATACCAGATACCTGTTTTTGTTCCAAAATGGACCAGAGATACCTGTTTTTGGCCCTTAATTTGTTCTCGAGGTATCCTCCTTCCTCCTTGCGTATTGATGTCTGCCCCATGCTAGAAAATAATTTCGTTTCCATTTGTTCATTATTTATTTTGTATTTTTCCGTTCTTTATTGTCCTTGCTCTCTTTCTCTCCTGCAGTTTGTCGTGTCTGCTGGCTTGCTTATACGTGTTCTGCTTTGCGTCCACGGTACGTTGACATTGCATTGTCCAGTCTCGTCGCTACAGTTGGCGATGTCGTATCATTATCTCGAACTTTGTGGCCACAGAGCTAGTGTATCTCTTTACGTAGGATAAAGAACCAACGCGGACACTGGTTTTGCTGATGTCGATAGGCGGAAAGAACGGTTTAATTTGAAGGGACACAAACAGGCGTATTGTCGGACAGCAGCCGTGCAGCGGGAGCGGGAGACGCAGCAGCTGCGTTGTTTGTTTGCGTTGTATATGCTTGGATTTCCAATGCTGATCGCTAAATATATCGTAGAATGTTAATTTGAGCAAAACGAAATTATACATAAAACATCGAGCCAGCCCCCCCGTTAACCATCGACTGGTGTCTCAGAACGGCACGATGCAAAAGGGGGGCTAAAAAAAACTCATACACTAATCTGATAAAAGGTACCAGGGTACGGCCAAGCCAAAGGTTACGAGTCCGCTTCGATAGGGAGGTAACTGCACCGCTCGAAGGAGCAAACTTCACTCGAGTGGCGGCGTCTCGAAATCGGCATAAAATCAAGCAGAATGGTGGCAGTATTGAGGCCTGTAAGTGTGGAGTCCTCTCCTACCCTGCGAAAAAACGGACTAGTGTTATGGCTGCCCAAAAAGTACCAGACACGCCGGGTTTCTTACCAATATTCAACACTTTGGTCACGCGCGAGCAAACCTACTCCACCTCTCCTACTGCTGCACTGATCAAAAGACACCAGTGCACCACAGGAAAATACCCACCAATTGAATAACATATATTCCCACAAGGGTCGGGGTGTGCCTTGCCTGAACACAAGGAGTTGACCTATCTCCCACATCGAAAATTGTAGCCAATCTCTGCTGCTGTACAATCGCTGCACTTGTGACAGCCAGGAAAACAATACGTCTCAATTCACAATAAGGCGCAAAACCAACATCGTTGGAAGCTTAAATCCGGCAAAACTTGAACAGCACCGTACCCGCGTCTCTATTCAAGTTGAAAAACGCTGCGCTTTGTTGGCCCCTGGCGGCCGAACCAACGTGCCCGGCTGCACCACACACAATTACGGATCCGAACTGCAAGTGGTATAGAGTACGATGTTTTCTCAAGTAAATTAAGTTTGAGGAGATATGGCGCAAGTTTCTGAGCAGGCGACATATTTCGTATCCATGGATAGTGTTTGTGAGAAGAGGGCAATACAAGAGAGGGTAGTATGGGGGGGGGGGGGGCGTGTCCTTCATTTTCATGCATGGCCGTGGTCGTATGACCATAGACCCTCGCATCCCTACACTGCCGGGACGGAGCATGTCGGGTTTTCACCGACCAGGCAGACATTGCTAGCACCAAGCGCGAAGCGCCGTGAGTTGTTGGGCGAGTCGCATGAAGGGTGAGCTGCATCCTACTAAGAACCGCTTGTAAGGTGGACTTGCACATGGATGACAGCTTCAATGAGTAAATTTAATTTTTGGTGTGGCCACTTCCTGAGACAGCAATGGGAGCACTATGTAACTGCCTCGTGGGTGCCTTACCATATACACACTACGTGATACGATTATTCCCCTTGTGCGGAGCAAATATTCTCCACCCCGCACAAATGATCAAACTCGACCGCCAGCTTTGGTGACGGCCGAAAAAAATAAAACGGCACCCTGGTTGTCTAGCTCACGCAGTTAGAGGCGTGTTTTACAGCGTCATTGCCAACCGACGCCAACCCAACCTATAAATATAATAGGGGGGGGGGGGCGTTACTCATTTGTTGCTTGCCTTAAGTCATTTGACCATTGACCACGCATCCATTTCGAGACGGAGCGGAGGGGGGGGGGTGTACTCATGTTGTGCACGGCCGTAGTCATATGACCATAGACCCTCGCATCCCTACAATGCCGGGACGGAGCGCGTTGGGTTTTCACCAACCAGGCAGACATTGCTTGCACCAAGCGCGAAACGCCGTGAGGTATTGGGCGAGTCGCATGGAGGGTGAGCTGCATCCTGCTAAGAACCGCCTCTGAGGCGGACTTGCATATGGACGACAGCTTCAATGAGTTAATTTAATTTCTGGTGTGGCCACTTCCGGAGACAGCAATGGGTTTTACTATGTAACTGCCTCGCGGACGCCTTACCATATTAACACTACGTGATACGACCATTCCCCTTGTGCGGAACAAAGGTTCTCTACCCCGCACAAATGATCTACTCGACCGCCAGCTTTGGTGACCGGCAAAAAAAAAGAACAAAAAAAAACGGCACCCTGGTTGTCTAGCTCACGCAGCGAGTGGCGTGTTTTACAGCGTCGTTGCCAACCGACGCCAACCCAACCTATAAATATATCATTATCTTGATCTCATTGACGGAGCGGGGGGCGGAGGGGGGATACTCATATTGTGTATGGCGGTAGTCGTGTGGCCATAGACCCTCGCACCCCTACAATGTCGAGACAGAGAACGTTGGGCTCTCGACCTCCAGCCGCGGTGACCGCCAAAAAAAAACAAAACGGTACCCTGGTTGTCTAGCTCACGAAGCGAGGAGCGTGTTTTACAGCGTCGTCGCCAACTGACGCCAAACCAACCTGTTGTACAATATATGGGGGGGCTGGGGGTTCTTAACTCCAGGCCATGGTCCTTATGTTTAAAAGTATTTCGGGGCGGGGGGACAGTAGCCGGGGTACGGAAAACTACCAACAACCAACCGCCGTCTTTGGAAACTGTTGTATCCAAGAAGGTAGTGGGGCGAAGGGCGTAGGAGGATGATGGGGGGTGGTGGAAGCCTAGATGGAAAGAGGTGGGAGGGGCGATTGTTCTCCTTAACGCCCACCCGTCTTTTAAACGTCTAGAACAGCTTTTAATCGTAATGGTACTACGTGGGCGGAGGTGGCGGGGAATTTCATTGTCGAAAACCCAACCGCAGATAGGTGGTGTGCTTTTCCCTTCACGAACGCGGGGGGGCGGGGGATTTCGTTCTATATTTCGAACTATTTCGTGGAGTTTGGGGAGCTTGAGTCGCGCGGACAAGGATGCACTGGTACAAGAAGGAAACACGAATGAAACTGAAGCGTTCCTTGTCAACCTTTCAGTTTCCAACGTGCAGCTTCTTTTTGTCTTCCGGCTTGTTCAACCTCTAAAACAGCACCCTGTTTCGAGTGAAAACTGGTTGGAAATATGGATGTTGGATGGTGCCAAACGTGCAGCTTATTTTTGTTTTACGGCTTGTTCAACCTCTAAAACAGCACCCTGTTTCAAGACAAAACTGGTTGGAAATATGGGTGTTGGGTGGTGCCTTAAGGTACTGTTAGCCCTGTCGATGGATTCGTTTTCGACGTATTAAAAAGAAAGGAAATGTCCCATGCTCGATACCTGGGAAAAAAAAATCTTTAGAAAATCAACCAATCCGAACAGGGCACATTGCCCCAAAAAACTATTCAATGATGCTGCCTTTCAACCAAAAAAGACAAAAAAAACATGTGCCGTGTTATGATCGACGCAGCAGCAGAGGGCGTACAAGCACGGGCAGCAACTTGTAAAAAAACAAAAAGGTGAACAAGCACCGAGGAAGTGTTGCTCGGCACCACTCAGAGTAGCAGCGTTCCACAGGGAGGAGTTAGCATCGGCGGAGCACAGAGTTGTCTCGTGCAAGCTCCTGCGCGATGGCCGACAGAAGGCCAGTGGATCCCTTGCTCGACACGCTTGAAGCCGGAGGTGGTCACCCCGCTGCTGCTGCTGCTGCTGCTGCTGCCTTGCGGGCAAACCTGTAGATGGTACAGCCGGCAATAGCTCTGCTGGTGCAGCCGGCGATAGCGCTGGGCTGAGAAACCCGCAGCTGCTTCTGCTACTGCTGCTACTGCTGCTACTGCTGCACAGGATACTCCCATCTTTGAGCATCTCATCGGTTGCGTGTTGTACATCTTGCATCTCGCCATCACTGCGGGGTTGACTCGCCCTTTTTTCGTGTGGGTTATGTCGGCAATAAGTAGTTGGTACTCGTCTGTCCGCAAATATGACGATTTTTTATTGAATTGTATCATCCAAACGTTCCTTATACTTTGGGACAAAGTGATACTCGACAATTAAAAACATTTTTTCTCGTGTTTTCCTCACTAAATCCTTATTATATAATACGCTTCGGTAGTGATGGTGATGGTGATGATGTCGTTTCGGATCACCTCACCCATCGGTGAAGAACGTCTGCTGCTGTAGACAATAGCAGCAGCAGCATGGTATCGTACGGCAAAGCAAGTCGTGCCCAGGACTATGAGAAACCAAGCATCGCAGAAGCACGGCCAAGCAAAAGATACTCGTACGTACGCGCCAACTCAGCCAAGATGTCATCGACAAATCACACTATGAACCATATACGAAAAGAGCAAGCGATGAAAAAAAAAAAAATCAAGTCGTGCTACGAATACCCGAAGGATGACTCAAGTGGGTCAACTTGTGTGCAAGATTTCTTGTCGAGTACTTGATTGATTCAAGCGCGGGTGGCTTTGCTGTGTGCGCAATGTCGTGGCGGAGGGGAAATCATGTATTGCTTTTGATGTTATGTCGAAGGCTTCTTCCGCAAGGGACAGAAAGATACGAATTAAACATCAAAATCGAGTTTTCGCCAACATTTTCAATCGTATACGCGGAAAAAACACTGCAGAAAAAACAAGAAAATGTCTCCCCCTCGGTCTTTATCGATTAGGTGTGTCTGTCGAATGCCAGCAACCAATTCGTTTGTATTGTTGAGAAAAATTGCATTTACTGCAATCGTGAGTGCATTCTAAAATCAAGTAAATAGGGTTGTAGGAGACACGTGAAAACAAAAAACGATTTTTTTGAACGGTTTGTCGAATAGGCCGGAGGGGAAATCATGTATTACTTTTGATGTTATGTCGAAGACTTCTTCCGCAAGGGACAGAAAGATACGAATTAAAATCAAAATCGAGTTTTCGCGAACAT
>MEHQ01003049.1:0-43277 GCA_008828725.1 Saccharina japonica | reverse complement strand
GGGTTGGGGGTGTACAAAGGGGGTGTGCCAAGGGGGGAGAGAGTTTCAAGTGTGTTTTGAGGGGTGTGAACAAGAGGGTCGTAGGCAAAGGAAGCAAAACTATAGGCATGTTTCAAGGGGGTGCAGAGTAAGTGTAGGGGGGCTAACAAAAGGTGTGTTGCAAGGGGAGGAGGAGGGAAGGAGCGGTCGATTGTTGGCATAAGGGGGCTACCGCATCTGACGTAAGATACCACCCCACCACAGGAAACCACCCCCGGTGATAAAAAAAGCAAACAAAAAAAAAAGGCAAGTTTGTTACCAGGGTACGTCAAATATCACCCCCCTGGGCCGATAGGTCTTCCAAATAATATGAACAAATATCATCCCCGGGGGGTCCCACACAAAAGTACTGCACTGGTAGTACCGATATGTTTCGGCAGCGCATATCATGGAGGACGACGACAACATCGAACAGGTGCAGAGCCCTTCCGCACGGGCGATCCATCACCGTGGGCAGAACGCGGCTGTGGCCCCGGGGAATCCAGCTGCCCCGACACGGTTTGCTGCCGCCTCTCTAGCCACGAGCGGGATCACAATCGATTCGTTCTTCGTCCATTCGCAAACCACCCCTGCTGCACCTGCGCTTCAAGCTCCGGTAGCAGCGCTAGACGGGCTAGCCACCGCAACGCGTGCCACGTCGGCCACAGTAGCAAGTCCTGCGCCAGCCAGTGTCTGCAGGTGTTTTGGGTATTTCTACGCGATACTACCACCCCCTTGTTATCACCCCCTCTGGTAACCAACTAAAAGCACCAAAAGGTGAAAGTCAACGCGGCTTGCGGTATCACCCCCTTGTTATCAGCTATCACCCTCCTGGTAGCTGCCTGAAAACGTCAAATGTTCAAATTGTCGTGGCTTGCGGTATCACCCCCCTGCGGCCGGGGTGGGTGTGCCACGTGCGCCAAATAATACACAATACACATTGTACTCGTATCACCCCCCACTAGAATGTATCCCCCAGTGGTAAATGTTGCAAAACTCGAACAAAGCATGTCCATTATCACCGGGGTACGTTAGATACCACCCCACCACGGGAAACAGCCCCGGGTGATGACAAAAAAAAAGTATTTTAGCTATCCCCTGGGGTGGTTTCTTATGTCAATTACGGTAAGCTCAGGTAGGTTTCGAGAGAGGGAGTCGATGAGAGAGGGGGGGGGTCGTTCGACTATTTTCAGGCGCGTTCTTACAGCGGGGATAGGCAGTCAGTATCAACGTAGTTCAAGACTAGGGGTGGGGGGGTGTACTCATGTCGTGCACGGCTGTAGTCGTACGATCATAGACCCTCGCATCCCTACAACGCCGGGACGGAGCACGTCGCCTCAGGTGTTGAGCGAGTCGCATGAAGGGTGAGCTGCATCCTACTAAGAAACGTTTGTGAGGCGGACTCTCTTGTATATGGATGACAGCGTCGAATTAATTGACTTGTTTCCTGGTGTGGCTACTTCCAGACAAAGTAACGGGGATACTGTGCAACTGCCTCGGTATCAAATACACATAGTATCGCAATCGAATGAGTATCGCTCGCGTTGCTTGTCTCCAGTCTCCATTAATGTATTAATGTTATTAATACCTGTTTTACGGAACGAGGCGCCGGTAAGAATGTACTCGTATACACAAGCAATATTATCGTGAAAGGCAAGGGGAAAAAATACTCGAGGTTCTGCATACTGCTCATCATACTCCCAGTACTACTATTTTCAGGCGCGTTCTTACAGCGGGGATAGGCAGTCAGTATCAACGTAGTTCAAGACTAGGGGTGGGGGGGTGTACTCATGTCGTGCACGGCTGTAGTCGTACGATCATAGACCCTCGCATCCCTACAACGCCGGGACGGAGCACGTCGCCTCAGGTGTTGAGCGAGTCGCATGAAGGGTGAGCTGCATCCTACTAAGAAACGTTTGTGAGGCGGACTCTCTTGTATATGGATGACAGCGTCGAATTAATTGACTTGTTTCCTGGTGTGGCTACTTCCAGACAAAGTAACGGGGGTACTGTGCAACTGCCTCGGTATCAAATACACGTAGTATCGCAATCGAATGAGTATCGCTCGCGTTGCTTGTCTCCAGTCTCCATTAATGTATTAATGTTATTAATACCTGTTTTACGGAACGAGGCGCCGGTAAGAATGTACTCGTATACACAAGCAATATTATCGTGAAAGGCAAGGGGAAAAAATACTCGAGGTTCTGCATACTGCTCATCATACTCCCAGTACTCCGAGTATTTACGAGAACGCCATCATAGTACTGCAATACTGTCAGTACCAGCAGTATCCAGAGAATAGTATCAAACCCCGAAATATCTTCAACATCATCATACGAGCATATATACTGTACAACACAGCAGCATCACCGACACGCCGACACTACCGCATATAGTAACACAAGTAGTAGTAGTAGTAGTAGTAGTAGTAGTATAGTAGTACACAGATGTTCCCAGTATACTTCAATCTCCGAGTATAGTCGGAGTATCGAGTGCTTGGAGTACGAGCAGTATACTGAAGGCCCAAATAATGCGAGGATTGAGAGTATTAGCAGTACAGAACCGCGCGTATAGCAAGTACCCGCAGTACAAACATCCGAAATACTTGGGAATATCCATACATAACGCGAGTACTCGCAGTATACGTATACCTCCGAAACACTGTCAGTACTTGCCCCCCCCAGTATACGTAAGTACTTGCCCCCCCCCGGAAGTGATTTGTTGCAAGCCCCACTCGTGGAACCACCCGCAAATGCTTTCTGCAATAAAATGAGGATGTGATTGTCGAAACGGTGGACAGATGATCGAAGTATACGTCACACTCGAAGTACATACTGCGCATATTAAGTACTCGCAGTACTCGCAGTGCCAACGGACGAAATACTGCTACTACTTGGCAGTGCCCGCAGTACATATAACTCTGACATACTTCAAGTTCAGCAGCAAGTATTCCACAGAAGTATTAAATCCCGAAATACCGCGAGCGAGTATGTGTTAGTTATATAGCATAGACCACTGGCCTATGCTATATAACCAACAAAATATATACTTTCGGGTTCGTTGATTCTCACCATGCTGCATTGATCTCCGGGGCACTCCCCTCGCCACGAACTAGCGTCCAGGAGCACACTATCATAACCATTCATTATTGTCTCCAGCGCGCACGCTCGAAAATAACAAATTATGAAATCGGCGGGATTCGAACCCCCGACCCGAATCCTGCCGATTTCATAATTTGTATTTTCGAGCGTGCGCACTGGAGACAATATGAATGGTTATGATAGTATATTCCTGGATGCTAGTACGTGGCGAGGGGAGTGCCCCGGAGATCAATGCAGTATGGTGAGAATCAACGAACCCGAAAGCATATATTTTGTTGCTTATATAGCATAGACCACTGGCCTACGAGTACTCTGTCACGTGACTGAGTAGGCCAGTGGTCTATGCTATATAACCAACAGTATGGTAGTATCCGTAGTACAGAATCATTGCGACAAACTGCGAGTACTCGCAGTACCACGCAGTACATAAGCCCAAATACTGCGAGTACCCGAAGCACCTGAAGTATTTTGTCTGGGAAACATTTACTTTACTCCCAGGTATTGGAAGGATCTGTGTAAATCTGCGGTACATACTGCTGCTGCATGCTGTACATAAAGTAAAGTTAAAACGGCAAGTCATTGTGCGTAGTCTGCTATTAATAGCATAATAAGCGCTTGTTTGGACATCAACAGCAGTTCCAAATACCCGGCGGTTTTTAGGCCCTATCCGTACACGAACGAGTAGTGACAGGTCCGGGTGCTACACCCGTCGGGTACCCGGGTATATAGTAAGCAAGCGCGGTACATTAATTTGAGGTCAAATGTCAAAATCAGGTACACCTGATCCATTTGAGCCAAAATCAGGTACATACTAAAACGAAGCAAAAAACGCACGCCACGAGCGGTGTTTTGCCCATGAAAAGCCGTAAACTTTACCAGGGGTAGCGGGGGTAGTTTTTGTTTTTGAGCCTGAATAGCAGGAGTAAATGTGCGGCCTCCAAAGTCTTACTATTACTAGTTTTTGTATGGCCCTTCATGTATGAATTCGTTCGTGAATGCTTTCATTGCTTTCGTGATCGCACCCACTCTTACGACGAGTACTGCTGTATTGTTGTACCGGCTATATATAGTAGCCACATTGATGGCATACGAAGAAATCATCGAGTTAAGTTGACATTGAACTGCTCGCTTTCCGCACCGTGTCAGCAAGCAGCAGTATATAATAGCGGGAAGCGGGAAGAGGCCTTGTACGGAGTAGCCTCATACCAGTACAATTTTGGGAAGAGGCCTAGCACGATGTGGAGAATACACCAGTCATACACCTATTGCGCCACGGCAAGAATACTCATGGCGCCCTCCCCTGTACCAGCTTTAAAGCCTCGACCGTCCTCGAGGAACCGCTTGCAGACGGCGGCACGAAGTTCCTTTGCTGTACATACTATACTAAAAACTGAGTCGACCTCGACGCGGCAAACAAACTGCAGCCTGTGTCCGTCGTGCTGTATACGCGCGTATTACATGTTCTCTATGTCGTTGAGGCAGGTCGTATGTACGTACTCGCAGTGTGGTGATGTCTTCGTGTCGGGCGTATAGGAGACAAATAGTGCACGTATGGCCTCTGATTGGCTCAAAATGCACCAAAATCAGCTGAAAGCTAGACAAAGTAGACAAATCCAGGTGTACCTGACCATTTCATGCCAAAATCAGGTACGATGTGAGGCTGGCCAATGACAGGTGTCCTAGCGTGTGATTTGTACTTGGTTTTAGTGTTGTACCTGTTTTTGGCACCAAAGTGACCAGGTATACCTGATTTTGGCTAAAACCCTCAATTTAACTCTATTAAATAATTGTCTGGATACCCTTTCTATCAACCATACATTCGTAGAACGAAGAATGCATACCGGTATGCAGCACCTAGCGAGCACTCTGGATACCCTCCCGATCAACCAGATATTCGCCGAACGAAGAATACGCAGCAGCGAGCGAGCGGTCTGGATACCTTCCCTATCCACAAGATATTCGTATATCAAAGCTTTCTGCAATAATAACAAAAAATCGAAATCTGGCGATGGGGGAAAAAAAAATCGGTAAAACGACTTGGATAAAGTATTGCATTTTTTAGGATGTTGATACGTATAATACATGTAGCAGGAGTTGATCAAGACAACAGTACTGAATGTTAGGGACACAGCACCCACGGAGGCCCAGGAGCGCGCCAGGTGGCCTCTGCTACACTCAAGCACTCTATAGGCGAAATCTCTGGGTTTCTAGACGGCAGTTCGGCGACGGCTGGTGAGCTCACCGTCTACCACACAGCCCCGATTTACCCCATGCCCCAAAGCACAACGCTTGAATGCCAACAGTACTGGGAGAAACCCAGCCTGGGCCAGCTTTACTGTTTCTTATTGCTGCTGTAGGTGTCTTGGTCTACTGCTGTGCGTATTACATGCAAGTAGAAGTACAAGAAGAAAAAGCAGAAGCCTGTTATACTGCTGTGCTATACACTCTGACGAGGTGTATTGAAAATTAATCGATATGTTCCTTATATTGATGGTCAGACTGGTATACACAACAAGTGGGTCCTTTCTATACTACTTTCAAGGTATCTCGGAGGTAAAAGCCAGCGTTTCAGGTGTACCAGGTGCTTGTGTACTCGATGTTGAAACTGCTCCTGCTATGCTGTGTGATGTTTCTTCACCCCGACGACGTATCTCATCTCAGGCACAGGAATACTACAGCATCGCCAAGAAATGTTGGTATACCAGGTGCTTGCGCACTCCAAGGAAATGTTGGTTCTATATCTGGTGTATACCTTGGCCAGATCGACGGCGGTCGGCAAAAACATTTAAGGTAAAAGCCCAGCGTTTCAGGGATACAACAGTATAGGAATCCTAACATCTGTAGTAAGAGACAGGAAAGCTGGCCCGGGCTGGGTTTCTCATTCGAGAGAGGGTCCTTTCTGTACTATTTTCAAGATATCTCGAAGATAAAAGCCAGCGTTTCAGGTATACCAGGTGGTTGTGTACTCGATGTTCAAACTGCTATTCCTCCTGAACTGTATGTTTTTTTCTCCTCCCAGACGACGGATCTCAGTGTACGATGTTCAAACTTCATCTCAGAGACAGGATTGCTACAGCATCATCGTCATGCATGTGATCTTGTATACTCGAAATAAATGTTGGTATACCAGGTGTACTCCAAGTAAATGTTGGTGCTATACCTTGCGTATATCTCGGCCAGACGAGGAATCCACATGCCTGGACGCTGGATTCACATGGCTGGATTTCTTCATTAAGAGAGTGTCATTTCTATACTATTTTCAAGATATCTCGGAGGCAAAGCTTACACAACGTTAGGTCTATGTCACATGTTTACGAGAATGATGCTTCTATCGACGAACTTTTATTGCAACACCAACGCGGCTATCTCACCAACGCGTGCTATCTCGACTCGCCACCCACACTACCTACGCTCGCCACCCAGACGACGGATCCACAGAATGTCTCAAGAGCTACGGGCGGGCCCAAGCGACTCTCAGCTCTGTGCCAGGTGGACGCCTCGTTCGCTCCGAGCCGCGTACGAGGTTGAAACTGCTTCTGCTGTGCTGTGCGAATTATGACATACTAGCGGTTTGGCCACGGCTCCGACCGTGGCCCGAGCCCTGCGTTTCCCATAGTAGTATGTACCTGATATGCTGCTGTAGTACTTGTATGCTGTGATGTACCACTCTGAACGGAAATGTAAGGATCATCGTGCGGGCAAGTATCGACCCGAGGCGTGTCCGTTTCTGTCCCTGGGTTGGAGTTGTAGGTGCATGGAAGGGTTTATGATCCGGGCATGGGACCTTATCACCCCGGGGTGCGGCCGGTACCTCGATCATGAGCCCCAGCCAAATCAGCAATCAGCCAGTGGGGTTAGGGTTTCCGCACCTAGCGGGACGGTAACAATTCGGGGGATATCCGTTTTCTTCCCCCCGTTGTTGGAGTTGAAGATGTGCGGAAGGATTTCTGACTAGGGGATGGCACTTTATCGTCCCCGGGTGCGGCGGCATGTCGACGTTGTCCCGAGAGGATATTCTCGGCGCGCGCTGGCTCCATGAGCCTCAGCCAATCAGCCATTAGCCCATGGGGTTGGGGTAGAATATGTCGACCTGGGGGGTGTCCATTTTCGTCTCCGGGTTGTCGGGGTTGTACTTTACTTGTATGGACGAATTTATGATCAGGGGATGTAACCCTATCGTCCCCGGGTGCGGCGGGACCTCGACGTTGTCCCGAGGGGCAACTCTCGCCACGCGCTGGCTAGTGTTGGTAATCAACTTAAAAAAGGAGCTGCCTTGATTTTTAGTTGCTTGGTTAAGCATGCTTATTTGCTTTTTAGGCAAGTTCGTGATTAAAGCAACTTTATCAAAAAGTTGTTTTTTTGTTGCTTATGGTTGTTATTTTGTAGAGAAATAGAAGGCGTTTTCATGCCGGGAGTGGTCTAGAGCCCACGATTAGCTACCCAGAGCCTCAAGCAGTAGCCTAGCACGCAGCACACAGCAAACAGAACACACAGCAGCGACCGCACCGCAGTATTGTACCTTCGGCGTTTCCGTGTTTCTTCGTTGTGGATGGTGGCGGGGGTGGTATATCGCAGCGGTGCCGAGCATCCCACACCCGAGTCAGTTCGTTGTAGGGGGTTATTACTTCCCTAATATAAATTGAACTTGTGAGTAAAGATGCCGGGAGACATATCTATGCCTTAGCTGTCTGCCTGTCTCAAAAACCCCGTGTACGTACGTACACGTTTTTCGTCCGCTACCCCATGGTTGAAAAAAGCCATTTGTATGCGTGGAAACCCCTATTGCTTTTTTATTATTTATTATGTGTGTTTGTTACTGGTGTGCTGGTTGCTGGTTTACTCGGTTATGCGAATTAATTTCCGATCATATTGATGGGTACGCTGATGATATATAATGTACTACCGTGTGCGGCAGCTGTAGGGCGCGTAATTAAGATATAGATACCAGGTATTGAATGCTGCAGATACACATCATATGTATATATAGAATCGCCTGGGCTAACCCCAGCCTCGATCTAAATCCCCATCCTTTGATATCCCGGGGCAGCGGGAAGAGCTCGTAGTTGATTGTGATGTTCACAGCTCGCAACGGCCAGGCACCAGTAGCGAGTACAGATGATTGGAACAAGCGCTATACATTGTCAGATGTCAAATAAAATAATTATTTTCTAGTTATTTTGTGTTTTTGGCAGATTTTACAGGTCGTACGTTTATTTTTTAAATGCGCGTGCGGATCACTTTATTTTCACGTATTGTTTTTGTCGGATCACTCGGTCCGGACTAGAGGTGGGCACCGGGAGGCGAAAAAAAACAACCGAAAACCGGATAACGAGGCGTTATTATCAAAACAAAAAACCGGATAAAACCGTTTTTTTTCAGCCGGTTTTAACCGGTTTTCGGAAAACCGGTTAAAACCGGATGGTACCGTGAAACGCCTCCATATCATTGAACACGACGGCATGTTTGGGTGAAAAACGTGCTGTTCACATGTGGATTCCGAGCCACAACCACAGCGCACGGGGTGGCGTGATTTCAAGGTATAAAACATTGTGTTGTGAAGAAGACATTGCCGGTGCACAGGTACTATACGTACACCTACTGGTTACTATTAATAGGGCGTTCTTCGCGATTACTTGCTGCCTGTCTTTTTTTTCATATGCCTTGCAGATCAGCGTATTCGGAGGGCTTTCCTGCGCGCGCTCTAACTAAACTAAAACCAAGTCAAAATATCCACACTAACTTCAAGATAAAAATCCCCACTAATGTTTAATATATTTTGTTTTCAGACTAAAATCAACTTTCTTTTTAAAGAGTCCAAAACAAGTGAAAGTATATTATACAGTTGCCGTACGTGCAAGTTTTGTATACCTTGGTATGGTATATGTTTTGATATATGACAACTATAACACGTCAGCAGAGCACCTGCTGTTTAGAGCATGGTTGATGCACGCACTTACACGTATGTATGCATGATACCATATACCAGGTATAACACTACTACTGCTGTGTGTATCGAATTATTATTTATAGTACTGGTGATGGTTTCATTCGGTAGAGAAACAGTGAAAAAATTGTCCGGTCTTATCCGGTTTTTATCCGGTTACAAACCGGTTTTATACGGATAAAAACCGGTTTTAGCCGATTTTATCCGGTTTTCGGTTAACCGGTTTAAACCGGCGAAAAACAACGCGGTTGTTTTTTTCCAAAACCGACTACTCGTACACGCCTGCTGGGTTTCCAAAAACCGGTTTAAACCGGTTTTTTTTTTACCGGTGCCCACCTCTAGTCCGGACCGTCCACACACTGCACAGAAAGCAAGTGATTTCATTTCGCAACTATCGTTTTCACACCCTCCAGCAACAGCACAGCAGAATCGGCACAACAGCAGCACAGCAGCAGCAACACAGTAGAGTAGCGGCGGCGCGGCGTCGGCGCGGCGGCTGCGGTGGTGGCGGCGGAGGCGGCTGCGCAGCCAAATTGTTTTCACAGTTGTCGTAGTCGGAGCAGCACCAGAAGCAGAGAGGCGAGGTCACAAAAGCAAAAGCAAAAAATGGTAAAAAACTGCTACTCGAATACGTACACATGTACACGTACATGTTTTGGCTTCCCCTGTATAGCTGCTCCTGCTCCTGCTGCTGCTGGCGGTGCGTGCGGCTGCGGCGCAGCAGCAGCAGCAGCAGCAGTGGTGGCAGTGGCGTCGCGGCAGCGGCGGCGTCCAGCACCCGGTGTCTTGCAACAAAATAACTCAATTTTTGCCAGGAGACTCCCTATGTGATACGAAGTACTATGATACAGCATACGAAAGAGATGATACCGATAGCTATCTAGGAGTACGAGTACTGCTGTACGCATGATACCGAGCGACCATGATACTATGATACAGCATACTACGTATTGCAGCCTGAAAAAACAGAAAATCAACAAATATCTACGTATGCTCTCAGTTTATCACGGCCACCGAGAGCTGGCAAAACCACCACGGCCCAGACAAAACAAACGCTACCCGCCTGGTCCGGCGGCGTCATGGGTACTAGAACCACGATATAGTGTTGGTATTCAGGAGTCGCGGGGCCGGTATCTGCCGCACTCGTTATGGGTGTAGGGTGGTCTCTATGATACGAAGTACTATGATACAGCATACGAAATATATGAGATTGATACGTAGCTATCTACGAGTACGAGTACTGATGTACGTACCGAGCGACTATGATACTATGCTACAGCATACTACGTATTGCAAACCCGGTAATTATCGCAATGTATCTATCTGCGTAATGCTGTGCCTATGTATATGCGTATCTGCGTACGGCGTACCAGGTATGTGAGATATAGATATAAATAAAATGAGCATCGATGCCTCTCGTGATTTTGGAAATGGCCGAAGTCCCTCCTATCGTCTGGGCTTCAGACCGAAATGGAAACGCGTCAGCTCTCGGCGCCTCGCCCGCGCTTTCTCGTCCGTTCTCTCGCGGGTCGCCTTCTCCGGCCTCCGACGGGCCTGTTCCCGCTCGCGCTCTCTCGAGGTCGCGCGTCGCCGCCGAGCGCGGCGGCCTTCAATCCGTCGGCTCTTTCGAGACGGCGGGACATCGACACTTTTTCTTCGAGGCAGGAAGGCTATTTGCGGGGCGTCGAGGTTGTTTCTTCGAGGCAGTAAGATCATTTTGTGGTTGTTTCTTGGAGATACTCGTACTCATAGCGAGGTTCTACGTACGTACTTTTTACCTGTGTTTGTTCCAGGATCTTGGGCTTTTTTTTCGGTCGCGAGCTTCGATAGCTCGGTCTCGCAAATGCGACTACCTACTCCCAACTACCTCCATGAGCGAGCTTTAGTCCCTTCCACCCCTTCGGCCTTGCTTCGTCGGGATACGAGTACGATACTACGTCAGCAAGCACGGCAGTCTTTGTACAGTCAGTACTACCGTAGAACAGTAGTAGCACAATAATACGACAACAAAAAGCTTAGCCGATTTTTTCTCGGGTGGATTCATACTGCCTTGGTACTGATGCTGTAGCTCCCTTCTTTTCAGGGTAGAAATATGAGTTTGTACGTAGAACAACAGCTTAGTACCAGGTACAAAGTACTGCTGTTTTGTACGTACGATGTAACGAGCAGCTGGTCTGTAGCACTGAGAAGAACGTACGTAGAACCTCGCTATATTTCGGATCTCCAAGAAACAATCACGAAATAAGCTTGCTGCCTGTGTATAGTGCTGTAGATACGAGTAGTCTGCTCCGACACGAGAGTCAGAGAAGGATTGAGACCCCCTTCCCGTTGCCGCCAGCTTTGAAATATCTCGACTGCATCCACGCGCGCAACCGCTTGCTCGGCACGATGTGTTTTCGCCGCACGACCAAAACTGAGCCCGACACCGGGACCGCGACTGGTGCATTTCTGACAGAAACTGAGAAATGAAGTTGCGAACTGAGTATCAACACAGTTAGCGTTTCCTCCTTCCTGCGACACTTGGCATTGCCTTGACTCTGTACGTAGTATGTGTCAAATATCAAAACACGAGCGATCGCCATCACATTGTTGTCGTAAATCTCACAAACTATCCTGAAAACTGAGACTATCCACGGAACACCAAAAGCGACTGATCACATTTCCGAGACTGACTACTGTTGAGACTGAGAAATGAGGTTGCGAACTGAATATTTTAACACGCAGCATTTCCTTCTTCCTGCAACACTTGGCATTACCTTGATTCTGCACGTCAGATATCGAAACACAACCGAGCGCCATCACATTGTCGTACATATTAAGGATGGTACGAAATAACTGATGTGCCAGGTAAATTGCCCTATCCGAAGCATGGGTGCCGGCGAATGCCGGTACCCATGCGGAGCCCTTGTTATTTTCTAATTATTTTGTGTTTTTGGCAGATTTTACAGGTCGTACGTTTGTTTTTGAAATGTGCCTGCGGATCACTTTATTTTCACGTATTATCTTGTTCGGATCACTCGGTCCGGACCGTCCACATACCGCATGCACCGCCAGCAGCAGCAGCAGCAGTGGTGGCAGTGGCGTCGCGGCAGCGGCGGCGTCCAGCACCCGGTGTCTTGCAACAAAATAACTCAATTTTTGCCAGCAGACTCCCTATGTGATACGAAGTACTATGATACAGCATACGAAAGAGATTATATTGATAGCTATCTAGGAGTACGAGTACTGCTGTACGTACCGAGCGACTATGATACTATGATACAACATACTACGTATTGCAGCCTGAAAAAACAGAAAATCAACATATATCTACGTATGCACTCAGTTTATCACGGCCACCGATAGCTGGCAAAACCACCACGGCCAAGACAAAACAAACGCTACCCGCCTGGTCCGGCGGCGTCATGGGTACTACAGTAGAACCACAATATAGTGTTGGTATTCAGGAGTCGCGGGGCCGGTATCTGCCGCACTCGTTATGGCTGTAGGGTAGTCTCTATGATACGAAGTACTATGATACAGCATACGAAAGAGATGAGATTGATAGCTATCTAGGAGTACGAGTACTGCTTTACGTACCGAGCGACTATGATACTATGATACAGCATACTACGTATCGCACCCTGAAAAAACAGAAACAAAACAAAAATATATATATACGAAGTATATACGTACGTATGCTCTCAGTTTATCACGGCCACCGAGAGCTGGCAAAACCACCACGGCCAAGACAAAACAAATGCTACCCGCCTGGTCCGGCGGCGTTATGGGTACTAGAACCACGATATTGTTGGTATTCAGGAGTCGCGGGGCCGGTATCTGCCGCACTCGTTATCGGCGTAGGGTGGTCTCTATGATACGAAGTACTATGATACAGCATACGAAATATATGAGATTGATACGTAGCTATCTACGAGTACGAGTACTGCTGCACGTACCGAGCGACTATGATACTACAGTACAAGGTTCCCCTCCGGGACGTGCCTAGGGGAGTGGCGCAAGGACAAATCGATAATCTAATATTATTAATACAACATGCGATATTGTATCATACGCATGTAATATTGTATACTGGTATTACATAAAATTTAATACGACGTTATGAAATATCTGCGTATTACTGCTGTACAAATATCATTTAAAAAACTGCACCTGCATTTTTGGGGATAAAACATACTCGGAAATATGATGGAACCATTACTACTATTGACTCGATCGTTCTCAGAGATTTTTGTTAATGACCTCGCCAAACATTTTATCATATTTGTCAATAGTTTATTGTTGTGGCGCTCAAGGTATGGAAGGTCTATGACACACAGCACACACCGCACACGCACGCGCACGTGACACATGGGACACAGCAGTGCTCGTACAGCAGTAGTGGTGGGATAGTATTTGCAGAAGAAGTAGAAAAGGATGCATCGAAGAAGGGGCTGAAACTCTCGACCACACCTGCCTACTACGTAAGAAATCCACTTGGTTTGTGTTTGCTGTTTGTCTTATATATGTGGGGTCTGGGTTATCGTGTGCCCGCACTCCGAAAATAATTACAGTAATTAACTCTATTTCTGGTACGAAATAATAAAATTGGAAATGCGATCTACAGTAATTATTTTTTGTTTTGCCCAGATTGCACCCCCGCACCTGAAAATAAATAATTAAACATTAAAAAATGATTTGCCCAAATACCGGTACAGTATTATTTGTCGCGGCTTGCGCCATATGCACGACAGGCCGCACATACACCATGCAAGCACAGGCAGGCAGCAGGCAGCAGCGCAAAAGAGAGAGAGAGGTGTGGTGGCGATTGCTGATGACGGATGCAAGCCGCCGATGAAGCAACCACTAATAGCCACAGCAGCAGTAAACGGCGGACCCGCCACAGTAATGTCTGCTGCTTGTGCTTCTAGGCGGGGCTGTGACCTCGTTGTTTGTGTTTGCTGCATATTGTCTGATGTCTTGTAGATTTCTGAATTGAGTTTCAGGAAAGAAACACAAAAAATACATGTACTCGTACGTATGAACAGAGTTGAGGTACGTACTCCTATTTGATCAAAGCGACCATTACATTTCAGGCCAAAGTGAGAGTGGGTCAGTCACATATATCAGCACAACAGAAAGGTAGATGGTGGATTACGGACCGCTTGCTCCGATAAACACAGCTAGCCACAGCAGTACAGCGCAGATGGGTGTATCACCCAGGCACGGTTGTTACCTGCTGCTGGTGCTTATGCAGAGTAGTAACGTTGTGCTCTCTGCATGTTCTGTTTCTACCTGTCTGTGGTATACCGATATGTCTGCGCTCCCCTGTGTGTGCGCATGACCAGCTCGTGAAATCAGGGCAAACAGGACATCACGTATTATTTACTGGCACTTACGTACAAAAAAAAGCCTCACGCAAAGAAACCAGGGAAATTGGCTTATCCACTCCCGCGGGAAAAAAAACTTCGAGCGCCCGCCACGCGAGCCACAGAGCTCGGATCGAGCCCAAACCTCGACCAATGTGTCCGGCCGGGCCTCCCGTGTCGGGGTACTTAGCGTTTTGCCGAAAAGCGCTCGCGCGGAGAGAAAAGTTGCGAAAAGTGCGAAAATTTCACAAACATAACTATACATATGATTATAATCAAGATTCGGAAATCATATAATCATGTTCGAATAATCAAGGTTTGGTGATTATCATTCGTACTCATCAAGCGTGAAAACGAACAATCAACACATGTTGCTTTAATTAGTCTTGGAAAAAGAGACCTTGGTCTTTAATCGAGTGAATAACGATTTCTTACGATTTCCTGTTTCACGGGGAGCGGGATTCCTCGCCGAGCTTACCGAGCAGACCCACGAGACTTTCCAGGGAGCGGGGGGTGACATGCGCGAAGGCACCGCCGCGAGCGCGCGGTCGCGGCTTGTCGCGGGTTGCTCGAGGCCGGATGTTCGCCGGCGGCGAAAAGCGGACAAAAAAGCGGCGACAGATAACCGCGGTCAAATAATCACGGTAAAAAAAGCGCGGTTAAGAAAGGGTAGAGGTATTTTAGAGCCGAAATAGAAACTAAACCCTAAAGGGATTTATAATATGCTGATATATGAACACATTTTTCATTGCAAAAAATTGCGCAAATGTACAGTATAAAAATGCATCTTTCAATATATATCGTCAGGCATTTTTCGAAAACTGAGGATTTTCCGTTCGTGTGCCCGGTTTTTTTCTGTCTAGGCTGTCTGTCTTGGGCATTTTTGCTAGACGCTGTCTGGCGAAAGTGTAGTCTCCTGACATCTCGGCTTGCGAGCGAGAAGGTATACTTGCTCTCTTCCATTGATAATGATGTCATCAGCCGCACAGCGTCTTTTTCCTGCCTTTGCGCAAAAATGTCATCCGCCACACCCCGTTTTCTTGCTGCTTCTGCGCATTTACATGCCACCGTCACACCCTGTCTCCCCTCCACACTCATCTCCCTGGTATAGGCATACCCGTACTGACGTGTGATTTAATCTCCCCCGCTTTCCTATACTACTGTTAATATTATTCGAAAATGAGTGTGTTCCACCCTAACTTCAGTATACTGTAACCCCGCTCCCGATTTTTTATCCTGGAAAATTTCATACTAGGCACGTAATTTGTGGGGGGGGTTTTATCATGAGTGGGACGGTACTACACCATTCCAGACTCCAAAAGTTTAACCTATGACGACTCCAGATATAAAACGACAAAATACGGTGACAAAATACGATCGAAACCGCACAAGAGCAATATATACACCTCGGAATAAACCACCTTCCTTGCCATTCTCGCCACCTGAAAACCGACGAGAAGGGCAGCCTCCGCTGTTCCTACCATGCTGACGAAGTATGACGAAGGTATGTACAGCAATGATGTAAATAAGTACCAGGTACCAGGTATAAAGCACAATAGTAATAAAAAAACAAATAAGCACGAAAAAAGCACCGAAATAAAGTTGATTTTTAAAGCATGCGTATTTTGAAAAAAACAAATAAGCACGGCCTTAGTTGCCTTGATTATGCCTATAAAAAAAACATGCCTAAAAAGCAAGTAACTTGGTTTTTTCAAGTTGATTACCAACACTAGCGCTGGCTCCATGAGCCCCAGCAAATCAGCAATGAGTCGACGGGGAAAGGGTTTCCACACCTTGCAGCGCGGTATCGACCCGGACGGACCCCGTTTTCGTCCCCGAGTTGTTGGGAGTTGTAAATATATGGAAGGATTTCTGATCAGGGGATGGGACCTTATCATCCTCAGATGCGGCGGGACCCCGACGTTGTCCCGGGGCTAGATTCACGCCGCGCTCTGCGTCTATGAACCGCAGCCAACCATGAATCAGCCAGTGGGGTTGGGGTTTCCACACCTTGCTGGGCGGTATCGACCGGGGAGATGTCTGTTTCCCCCCCGGTTGTTCAAGTTGAAGATGTATGGAAGGATTCAGGATCTGGGGTGGGACAATACCATACCCTGGTGCGGCGGGACCTCTAGGTTTTCCCGAGGCGCAACTCTCGCGGCGCGCAGGCTACATGAGTACAAGTCAAATCAGCAATCAGCGTATGGGGGAAGGGCTTTCACACCTTGAGAGGCGGTATCGACCCGGGTGCACCCCGATTTCATGCCCGAGTTGTTGGATGTGCTGCTTTATGGAAGGATATCTGATCAGGGGGTGGGACATTATCGTCTCCGGGTGCCGCGAGACCCCGACGTTGTCTCCGGCGGCTATCCACGCCGCGCGCTGGCTCTGTGAGCCCCAGCCAACAGCCAGCCATGAATCAGCCAGTGGCGTTGAGGTTTCCACACCTTGCGGGGGGGTATCGACCCGGGGGGTGTCCGTTTTCGTCCCTGGATTGTGGGGGTTGTAGATGTAGGGAAGGATTTATGATCCGGGGATGGGACCCTATCATCCCCGGGTGCCGATGGCTCCATGGGCTTCAGCCAATCAGTGATCAGTCGATGGGGGTCGGGTTTCGACACCTTGCTAGGCGGTATCGACCCGGGGGGTGACCGTTTTCGTCCCCATGTTGTTGGAGTTGTAGATGTATGGAATCATTGATCCGAGGATGGGACCCTAATGTTCCCGGGTGCCACTGGCTTCATGTGCCTCAGTCAACAAGTGAGCAGCCGATGGGGGTGGGATTTCCATACCGTGCGGGGCGGTGACGACCCGGGCCAAGAGCTTCAGCCAATCAGTGAGCAACCGATGGGGGTGGGGTTCCACACCTTGCGGGGCGGTATTGACCCGGGGGGTGTCCGTTTTCTTCCATATGTCGTTGGAGTTGTAGATGCATGGAAGGGTTTTGAATGCGGGGATGGAACCCTATTGGCCCCGGGTGCCGATGACTCCATGTACCTCAGCCAATTAGAGATTAGAGATCAGTCGATGGGGGTGGGGTTTCCACACCGTGCCGGGCGGTGTCGACCCGGGCCATGAGCTTCAGCCAATCAGTGATCAGGTGATGGGGTTGGCGTTTCCACACATTGCGGGGAGGTATTGACAAGGGGGATGTCCGTGATCGTCCCCGGGTTGTTGGAGTTGTACATGTATGGACGCATTTCTGACCCAGGGATGGGGCCTTATCGTCCCTGGGTGTCGCTGGCTCGGTGATGAGCCTCAGCCAATCAGTAATCGATGAGGGTAGGGTTTCCACACCATGCGGGGCGGTGTCGACCAGGAGGATCGCCGTTTTTACCCTCGGTTGGTTGAGTTGTAGAGATATGGAGGGACTTCTAATCAAGGAATGGGAGCCTATCCGCCCCGGGTGTCGAGGAACCTCGATGGCTCTATTCAGCACCAATCTTCTAGAAAGTCAGCAATCACAGATGCCAGAATACTGTACTCCACAATCCTAGTTCAGCAGCAAGGCTGGCTAGATGGCTGTTAGAACTTAGAACTGGCATTGTGCCACGGCCACGGCTCGGCGGGGTTGAGACCCGGCTCTCAGCTGCTCCGGTTGGTTTCTGCTGATACTGCTGCTGCTGCTGCTGCCGGTGTTGCTGCTGCTCCTGCCTCTGCGCTGTGCGGGTTTGTGCGTTGTGTGATGGATGCAAGGTCGTGGTGTAATTCCGCCGCACTAAGTCTTGCACTGTTGCAATCGACCAATGAGCTGCCTGTTTCTTAATCTGAACTGCAATAAGCCAGCAGCTAGGCTGCTAGATGGCTGTCAGAACTGCGTCGGGATTGCGCCACGGCCAAGGCTCGGCGCGGCGGGACCCGGTGTTCTGCGGGTTGGGGCACCCAGCCTCCCTACCCATGGGGCAAGGTGGGGCTGAACCGCTCTGGATCGCGCTACCAAATTACAGACAGACAGAACGAATAGCAGTATTTAATAATACTAGCGGTACGGCCACGGCTCCGCCCGTGGCTCTAATTCTGCGTTGCCCATAGTAGTAGGCACGATCCTGGTATGGTACATAGTACTCGCATTAATAGTGTGCTGTGATGTACCACTATGAACCGAACAAATACGACAACCACGCGGGGCGGTATCGACCCGGGGGATGTCCGTTTTTGTTGGAGGTGTACATGTATTCAAGAATATATTATTCAGAGATGGGGCCTTAACACCCCCGGGTGCGGCGGCACATCGACCATGAGCCCCAGCCAAAACTTAAATAGGCCCATGAGGGCGGGGTTTCCACACCTCCCGGGTGCGGCGGCACATCGACAATGAGCCCCAGCCAAAACTTAAATAGGCCCATGAGGGCGGGGTTTCCACACCTTGCGGGGCGGTATCGATCCGAGGGGTGTCTGTTTAAGTCCCCGGGATGTTGGAGTTGTGAATGTAAGCAAGCATTTCTGATCCGGCGATGGGGCGTCAGCATCCCCGGGTGCGGCGGGACCTCGTCGTTGCTCTGAGGGGCAACTCTCGCTGCACGTTGGCTCCATGAGAGCGAGCGAAATCAGCTATAAGCCAGTGGTATTGGGGTTTCCACACCTTGCGGGACGGTATCGATCAGGAGGGGGGTCCGTTTTCGTCCCCGGGTTGTTGGAGTTGTACATGTATGGAAGGATTTCTGATCCGGGGATGGTACGTTATCATCCCCGGGTGCAGCGGGAACTCGCCGTTGCCCCGAGGGGCAACTCTCGCCACACGCCGACTACATGAGAGCCAGCTAAATCAGTTATCAGCCAGTGATATTGGGTTTTTACGCTTTGCGGGGCGGTATCGACCCGGGGGGGGGGTGTCCGTTATCGTCCTTCGTCCGCGGGTTGTTCGAGTTGTAAATGTATGAAAGGATTTATGTTCCGGGGATGGGGCGTTATCATCACCGGGTGCGGCGAGACCTCGCCGATGCCACGAGGGACAATTCTCGCCGCGCGCTGGCTCCATGAGATCCAGCCAACCGCAAATCTGACCGCGGGGTTAGGGTTTCCGCACCTTGCGGGGCGGTATCGATCAGAGAGGGGGTGTCTGTTTGCGACCCCGGGTTGTTGGAGTTGTATTAATAGGGAAATATTCATGATCTGGGCATGGGACGTTAGCATCCCCGTGTGCAGCGGGACCTCGCCGTTGCCCCGAGGGGCAACTCTCGCCGCGCGCTGGCGCTATGAGCCCCAGCCAAATCAGCAATCAGCCCGTGGGGTTGGGGTTCCCACACCTTGCGGGGCGGAATCGACCCAGGGGGTTATTCGTCCCCGGGTTGTTGTAGTTGTGGACGAATGGAAGGATTCCTGATCCGGGGATGGGATCTTATCGTCCCCGGGTGAAGCGGGATTTCGCCGTTGCCGCGCAACCGTAAAACAGTCCGTGGGGTTGAGGTTTCCACACCTTGCGGGGCGGTATCGATCCGGGGGGTGTACGTTTTCGTCCCCTGGTTGTTGGATTTGCAGATATGTGGAAGGATTTATGATCCGGGGACGGTACGTTATCATCCCCGGGTGCGGCCAGACCTCGCCGTTGCCCCGAGGGGCAACTTTTACCGCGCACTGACTCTATGAGCCTCAGCTAAATCAGCGATCATTCAGTAGGGTTAGGGTTCACACCTTGCAGGGCGGTATCGACCCGGGGGATGTGCGTTTTCGTCCCCGGGTTGTTGGAGTTGAATATGTACGAAGGGATTTCTGATCCGGGGATGGGACGTTATCATCCCCGGGTGCAGCGGGACCTCGCCGTTGCCCCGAGGGGAAACTCTCGCTGCGCGCTGGCTCTATGAACTCCAGCGCCGCAGCCAAATCAGTTATCAGCCAGTGGTGTTTGGGTTTCCACACCTTGCGGGGCGGTATGGACCCGGGGGGTATGCTTGCGTCCCCGGGTTGTTGGAGTTGTAGATGCATAGAAATATATCAAATACGGGGATGGCTCCATGAGGGCCCACACAAACGGGATGTTTTAACGCTAAAAACAAAACCTGAAAACAAAAGCGAAGATGAGATAGGAAGATACACTCCCTCTGATTGGCGAAATAGCCAAAATGAGACCCAGGAGACCGCGATGGGATTTTTTTGCTTTAAGGTTTTGTTTAACAAAACGCGAAGAATGAACAGGCCAGCGAAAAGCAAGGTCGTGGCGGCCACCGCAGCTACGAACGCCCCGTAGACTGGACAGCCAGAAGACAGAGAGCAGACAATGCGCGAACAACATGCCGCTGGTGCCAGTCAATGCAGTGTTCAAAGCTGAGCCAAAATCGTGGCTCATGGGGGCCGTCCAAGTCGAATTGCGTGCTGCTGTATATTAAAAAATCGTCTGTTGTAGCAAGCCGCGAATTGTTATGCACAGCACCCGTACTGTATCCAGCGCAGATCTCGCGCTTCAGACTGGGTGGCCTTGCAGCAGCAGAATATGGACTAGCCATGTGAGCACACTTTCCTCTTTTTTCAGGGCTGGGCGCCGCCTCTATCGCAGCTGGGTGGTGCATCACTGCTGGTGCCCCACCTTGACGGTTGGCTCGTTTTCGCTTTTGTTTTTCGCGCGAAAGTTGCGTTTGTACTCCATCTTCGTTTTTCTCTGAAAAACCGAAGTCTGTTCGTTTTTCTTTTTTGTTTTTAGGTTTTGTTGTGCCCCGTTTGTACGGGCCCTGAGGGTCAGGCAACCGTAAAGTAGCCCGTAGGATTAGGGTTTCCACACCTTGCGGAGCGGTATCGACCCGGGGGATGTCCGTTTTTGCCCCTGGGTCGTTGGAGTTGTACATGTATGGAATGATTTATAATCCGGGGATGGGACCTTATCGTCCCCGGGTGCCGCTGGCTTCTTGAGCCTCACTCAGCCAATCAGCATGATATTTCCAAGGGGAGCACAGCGAGGCGGGGGAACATGAGTTTTGAACGTACGGAAGAATTGGCCAATAATATGTTGAACGTAGGTCCTGTAGTGGTCTATACGTGCATTGGGCGAAATGACCACGTACAGCAGCAGCAGTCCGAAGGAACACCTCCCTGAGATAGTCGGGGGTTGCGCTGACGAGCAGACATCAAGCAAAGGGCTTCCAAGCCGTCAAGCCAACAGTGTGGGGAAGTGTTCAGGAGAGTGTTCTTTTTCGCAAGACAAGGCGCGCGAGGTCCGGTGGTCGCTTCACGAAGGAGGCACGCCCACCACGTATGTATAAATATTGAACCTGTCTTGTCTCAGTTGGCTGAAGGACTTGTGTGTCATGAATGGGCCTGTGTTGACTCGGTTGACTAACTTGTGCCATGAATGGGCGAGCCAGAGATGGGTTATCAAACCAAGCGGCGAGCGTGACAGGCTACGGGGGGGTATTGCATATGGGTCGGAAAATCATGTTGAATACGCAGCAACGAGAAGTGCGGCGCTTCGCACTACAAAACGATCGCTTGTGTTCATTTTGTATAAAATACTCGTACGTACACAAAACACGTCAGCTGTCAGCTGTGAGTACCACCGATGGAACGGTCGAAACTCAACTTTGCAAGCTGCGTGATACGATAGACACGCTCATCGGGCGTGCTTGTTCTACAGGACGATTTTACAAGAGTGATTTTGACCCATAACCATTCTGGGCATTGAGACTATATAACTGGTAGAGGGAGAGGGTTTTGTTTTGTTTTTAAAAATACAGTACATATATTTCGAACGCACACTGTCGCCTGCCCGGGGGGGGGGGTTTAAAAATACAGTACATATATTTCGAACGCACACTGTCGCCTGCCCGGGGGGGGGGGCGCGTCGCCCCCCCCCGACACTGCTATTGCATCCAAGCTCTGTTTGGCTGCCGTGCCAACCCAGCACTACACCGCTATTTGCGTCCAAGGCCTGGTACTGGATTTCGTACTGCTTCCGACACATCATTCACTAGGCTGCTGTTGCGAGCTGTACTCGTGTCGTCTTCCTGTCTCTGCTGCTGCTGCACACTCTCCAACACATCATTCATTAGGCTGCTGTTGCGAGCTATACTCGTCGTCTTCCTGTCTCTGCTGCTGCTGCTGCAAACTCTCCAACACATCGTTGCGAGCTGTACTCGTCGTCTTCCTGTCTCTGCTGCTGCAGCACTCATCACGTAGTACTTACTACTGCTGTGGGTGTGTGCTGTTAACCTTCGTATGTTTCCTCGTGCTTGACCTCCTGGTCTTCAGGCCATGCTTTACCGACAAATATTTGACTTCTTTGTGCCCTGGGCTACGGAAGAAATCCCCGTCTGGAAAACGCCGCCTACAAGAAGATAAACCACAATTTTCAAACAGCGATACAGGCGATACCAAGCAGCTCGGCACATACTCCCACTCAAACCGCGCACACGACTCACCCACTACTTCTGCCCCCCGTGGGACACACAACTATCCTGTCGCCTCGCTGCTGTCATGCTCCTGTCTTACGACTGTTGTGGGTGCGGGCTGTGAACCTTCGTATGTTTCCTCGTCCTAGACCTCATGTGCTTCGGGCTTCGGGCCATGCTTTACCGACAAATATTTGACTTATTTGTGCCCTGGGCTACGGAAAGAAATCATCTTCTGAAAAACGCCGCCTGCTAGAAGATAAACCCCAAATTTCAAACAGCGATACCAGCAAACGCTGTTTCGCATCATTCATCCTCTCGCCCCCAGCACACACACCCACTCGGACCGCGCACACCACACACCCACTACCTCTGTCCCAAGTTGGGCACACCTCCGTCTGGTGGGTGTTCTGTTGCGTATAACTACTCCCTTCTTTGTGACGTTCGATTTGATCCTATCCGTAGTCTGCCGTGTGTGTATCCGGCGGCGGCGAGTGTGTGCTTCTACAGCAGCTGCCGCCTTCGTCTAGTGCAGCTGCCGCCTCGCTGCTGTCGCTGCTCCTCTCTTGCGACTGCTGTGGGTGGGACTGCTATGACCCTTCGTGTGGTTGTTCGTATTAGACTTCTGTTGGTCTTCGGCTGAGTGTTCTTCGCCGTCTTCGAACCTTCCGGCGTACCACCTCCTGGTGCTGAGTCGAAAACACCCCACCAGGCGCGACGATCGTAAAGTGCCTTCGAGCAAAGCGAGTAACCGGTCTTGTGTGAAAAAAGAGGGTACGTCGTATACGTAATGAATGCACTGCTCACTACTGCTCTGCATTTGATACTTACTACCCTACTGCTGTAGTTTGTTATTTCCGTAGTAATTATCTATAGATAACAAAACGTCTTGGCTAGAAATCTCTCGACCAAGACGATACTCGTATTTACTTGATTTCAGTATTAGGGCCCATATCAACGAGTACAAAATGAATTGAAGTTGCAAAAAAAAAAAATCAAATTCGCTTGTCATTGGTCAACACACGCACCAGCACCCCCCAAGATCCTAATATTCGGTGCTGGTGCGCGTGTTGACCAATGAAGAACGGATTTCATTTATTTTTTTCCAAATTGATTTTTGTTTCTTCGTTAAAACGGGCCCTTAGCGTGAGTTTGAAAACCAAAATACGAAAAAAAATCGAAAATAAAATTGACGAGGATGAACAAAAAGAAATACAACTTACTTGATTTCAGTATGGGACGAAAAAACTTGAGTTAAGAAACCGGAAGCTGAACATTTTCTGCGCAAGGTGGAATAAATGTAATTTTCTAGATTTTATTCAAAGTGGAGTAAATGTAGGCCAAAGTGAGGGTGTTATATGCATGTTCGCCGGGAAAGAGCTACAATGAGCTGCGTACATGAGCTATGATCATGTTTTGGTGTTGTTCGGGTAGGGCAGGGAAGGAGTTGGAATTATCCCATCCGACATAAACAAAAATAAATTTATATTTATAGGTTGGGTTGGCGTCGGTTGGCAACGACGCTGTAAAACACGCCACTCGCTGCGTGAGCTAGACAACCAGGGTGCCGTTTTTTTTTGTTATTTTTTTTTGGCGGTCACCAAAGCTGGCGGTCGAGTAGATCATTTGTGCGGGGGGAAGAACCTTTGTTCCGCACAAGGGGAATGGTCGTATCACGTAGTGTTAATATGGTAAGGCGTCCGCGAGGCAGTTACATAGTAAAACCCATTGCTGTCTCCGGAAGTGGCCACACCAGAAATTAAATTAACTCATTGAAGCTGTCGTCCATATGCAAGTCCGCCTCAGAGGCGGTTCTTAGCAGGATGCAGCTCACCCTCCATGCGACTCGCCCAATACCTCACGGCGTTTCGCGCTTGGTGCAAGCAATATCTGCCTGGTTGGTGAAAACCCAACGCGCTCCGTCCCGGCATTGTAGGGATGCGAGGGTCTATGGTCATATGACTACGGCCGTGCACAACATGAGTACACTCCCCCCCCCCCCCCCCCCCCTCACGTCTCGAGCAAATCGTGTCAATGGCATATACTTAGGCAACTGAAAAGGTTACCCCCCCAACTAGCCTTATAACCACTCCCCCCCCCTGGAACGGACCGGATAATATACGGTCGACGCGTGGTGACCAGCACGCGGTGTTCCTGTATATGGGGATCCAGAAGTGTTTTCAGGGTTCTTGACATCAGAGGAAATTCGCTATTTCTTTAAAAACATTTGTCATGGTGGTCGTGAGATTCGAACTCACGACCACTAAACCCATACTGCCTGCCGTCGAGCCATTGTTAAGGGGGCATTGTTAGGCCTTAGTCCGTCCGGGGTCTTCACTGGTAAAAGGTAACACAATTGCCAATCGGTTTAAGCCTAAACGAACCAAAAATACATAGGCCAAGAAGGGTGAACTGTCTTAGTGTCATGTCACAGTGTTTGGTGGCTCCTTTGGCGAGAAATTGGTTTGCGGGAGTCGTGTGTTGGTGGCGGCGAAGTCACAAGTGTTTTCGAGGTGGCTCGCTTTGGCGAGAAAATGGTTTGCGGGAGTCGTGTGTTGTGGGAGCGAAATCACAGGGTTTTGGTGGCTCGCTTTGGCGAGAAATTGGTTTGCGGGAGTCGTGTGTTGGTTGGGAGCGAAAGTCACAGTGTTTTGGTGGCTCGTTTGGCGAGAAATTGGTTTGCGGGAGCCGTGTGTTGGTGGGAGCGAAGGTACAGTGCTTTGGTGGCTGCTTTGGCGAGAAATTGGTTTGCGGGAGTCGTGTGTTGGCTGGGAGCGAAGTCACACTTGGGTCACAGGACAAATTCACAAATTTCAGTATTTCTGGAATACTGTCTCACTACAGCAGTACGTTCCTGGTGTCCTGTGCTTTGCCAGGTTGGTGTCTTGCCAATGACACTTGTGTGTCGTGGGTCGTGGTGTTGTATAATCGGATCCGCGGGGGGGAAAACACCTCTTTCGATACTGCCACACCCAGGTGTTGTTCTGATTCGAGCGACATGTTATTAGGAAAGGTGAAAAGTTTCGGCCGGAAGACCAAAGGCAGGTCAATTGATAATTCCCACGCTTAGCACGCCCAGCGATAGGTACCGCCGATCTGCCAAGAAGTATGTTGAAGAAGAATCTTCAAGTCGAGAACCGCTTGAGTCTGTCTGATGCTGTCAGAAAGCTCGAAACCCATCGTGCGCGCCCGCTGCCCCATGAAGAGTACGAAGAGGCGGGCTTACTCCGGCGGTCTGCACATTGCTGTTGCAAGTCGGCGACGGACAAGGCGCGGCCGGCCGTGACGTGGYTGGACGATGTTGTCGGCGACTTTCGCTTTGAGGCGGCGAATGTCACCAATCGGATGCTTCGTAACTAGTCCTCTGCAACGCGAAGAGAATCATTTGGCGAGGAGGGGCGGACGGAATGAGAGGAAGTGTGTAACGGATGTGTGTATGGGTCACCGTGTACAACGCCGAAGGGGGCACTGCTGCTGTAACACACGGACACATTTCATAGCACGCACAGATCGCCCGCAAACACACGCGACGCACGTAACCCTGACATATGAACGCTGGAGGAAGGTGAATTTGTATACGTTTGCCAAGGAGAGGACACACGACCATGACACGCTCAAACACACAAATGTACCACAAATATTACAAACATCACTACGTCTACTGCTGTATGTGCATMAGTGCCTCAATATACGTCTGCAAAGAGAGGACACACGACCACGACACGCTCGAATACACATGTCACACACAAAACGTACACAGACGCACACATCACTACTGCTGTATGTGCATGACTGCCCTCCACGACACGTGGACGGAGGACAGGACCTAGCGTTAGAGTAGATATCTGCGCAGTGTATGGACAGTGTTAGTGGTGCACAGCTAGTGTTAGAGTAGATCATGTGCGCAGTGTATGAAAGTGTTAGTGGTGCACCCACCTGTCCCAAGAAGCGGCAGTTCCCGTTCAGCAGAGGAGTGCCAGCCGACAGTTGCCAGTCCCCTTTGCATGAAACAGTTGAGATGTTCCGGAGCTGTTGGACGACGCCGCTTGGGCAGTAAGATTTCTGAATTCGTGCAGTTGTCCTCGCAAGGTTGCAGGATGCAGCAAAGCCCCCAAACGAAGACGCTGGGTGAGCCGTGTGAAAGTGTGATGTGAACAGGTGGTCTCCCCAGTCATGAGGTACCGCTCTGGGGGAACGCTTGCTGCATGCAGGGCAGATATCCCGACTCAGCACCAGGAGGTGGTACGCCAGAAGGTTTGAAGACTGCGAAGAACACGCAGCCGAAGACCAACAGAAGTCTAGTACGAGCAAACACACGAAGGGTCATAGCAGTTCGACCCACAACAGTCGCAAGAGAGGGGCAGCCACAGCACCGAGGCGGCAGCTGCACTAGAAGAAGAAGGCAGCTGCTGTAATCTTTACACTCGCCGCGCGCTCGCCGCCGCCGGATACACACACGGGATACCCGGAAAGGATCAAGTCGAAGGTCACGAAGAAGGGAGTAGTTACACGCAACAGAACGCCCCCCAGACGGAGGGGTGACCCAACTTGGGACAAGAGGTAGTGGGCGTGCGGTGTCGGTGCGGTGCGATGTATGTCAAGGGCGGGGATGTATGTTGCAGAACAAAGCTGTTTAAAATTTGGGGTTTATCTTTCAGTAGGTGGCGTTTTTCAGACGGGATTTGTTTTAAGTGGCCCAGGGCACAACGAAGAAAATATAAATATATTTCCGTATAGCGTGGCCCAGATACCAGCAACGAGGAAACATACGAAGATCATAGCACACACCCCATGGCACAGCAGAGCAGCAATGAGTGCCGCAGCAGCAGCAGCAGAGACAGGAAGACGTTGTGAAGGTTTTCTTGCGATGTGCTTGCTGACGTGCTGATGCTGCTGTTGCTGCTGGCTGCTGGCTGCTGCAGCAGCAGCAGGAGAAGGAAGACGATGACGTACAGCCGCGCGCCACAGCAGGTGAAACATGGGGTTAATATGTCTAGTAAGCAGGCGTTTTTCAGAAGGTGTTATATAGTCTTTACGTGGCCAGGGACACAACGAAGAAATAGTGTTTCGTAAGCGTGGCCCAGTAACCAGCCAACGAGGAAACTCGAGCTGTTCAATAGCACACACCCACGCAGGCAGCAACAATGAGTGCCCGCAGCGCACGCCAGCAGCGAGAGGAATTGAAGACGAGTGATGTGTCGACAGTGTTTGCTGTGCTTCGATGCAGCAGACAGCAGAACAGGAAGACGGATTGAGATACACGCATCGCCAACAGCAGGTGACAGGCAAAACCAAAATTCTCTTTTTTCATAGGGTTTATTCTTATATAATTCTAGTAAGCGGAGTTTTTCCAGAAGGGTTTAGTTTTTACGTGCCCAGCCGGCAACCAGACGCAAGATCATATGGTTTGCGAATCAACGTAAAGACGCGTCCACCGCAAGGACAGCAACGAGGAAACATACGATGGTTCATAGCACGCACCCACGGCAGCAGTAAGTACTACGTCAAAGTGCTGCTGCAGCAGCAGCAGAGACAGGAAAACGGCGAGTACAGCTCGTAACAGCAGCCTAATGAATGATGCGTTAGAGAGTGTGCAGCAGCAGCAGAGACAGGAAGTGGCCCGGGCACAACGAAGACCGATATGTTTCCGTAAAGCGTCGCCCAGAGACCAGCAACGAGGAAACATACGATGGTTCATAGCACACACCCACAGCAGCAGTAAGTACTACGTCAGTGCTCCTGCAGCTGCAGCAGAGACAGGAAAACGGCGAGCACAGCTTGCAACAGCAACCTAATGAATGATGCGTTAGAGAGTGTGCAGCAGCAGCAGCAGCAGAGACAGGAAGACGACGAGTACAGTTCGAAATCCAGCACCAGACCTTGGACGCAAATAGTGGTGTAGTGCTAGGTTGGCACGGCAGCCGAACAGAGCTTGGATGCAATAGCAGTGTCGGGGGGGGGCGACGCGCCCCCCCCCGAACCCCCCCCCCCGGGCAGGCGACAGTGTGCGTTCGAAATCTAGTACCAGAGCTTGGACGCAAATAGCAGTGTAGTGCTAGGTTGGCACGGCAGCCGAACAGAGCTTGGATGCAATACCAGTGTCGGGGGNCATTGCTGCTCTGCTGTGGGTGTGTGCTATGAACCATCGTATGTTTCCTCGTTGCTGGTCTCTGGGCGACGCTTTACGCAAACATATTGGTCTTCGTTGTGCCCTGGGCCACGTAAAACAAAACCCTTCTGAAAAACGCCGCTTACTAGAATATAAACCCCATTCACCTGCTGTTGCGGGCGAGCTGTACTCATCGTCTTCCTGTCTCTGCTGCTGCTGCAGCAGCAGCTGCTGCTGCTGCAGCAGCAGCAGCAGCACTGTCCAACACATCATCGTCTTCCTGTCTCTGCTGCTGCTGCTGCGGCACTCATTGCTGCTCTGCTGTGCCCATGGGTGTGTGCTATGGATCTTCGTATGTTTCCTCGTTGCTGGTATCTGGGCCACGCTATACGGAAATATATTTATATTTCTCTTCGTTGTGCCCTGGGCCACTTAAAACAAATCCCGTCTGAAAAACGCCACCTACTGAAAGATAAACCCCAAATTTTAAACAGCTTTGTTCTGCAACATACATCCTCTCGCCCTTGGCACATACATCCACTCGCACGCGCACACCGCACGCCCACTACCTCTGTCCCAAGTTGGGTACCCCTCCGTCTGGTGGGTGTTCTGTTGCGTGTAACTACTCCCTTCTTCGTGACCTTCGACTTGATCCTTTCCGCGGTATCCCGTGTGTGTATCCGGCGGCGGCGAGCGCGAGCGGCGGTGAGTGTAAAAATTACAGCAGCTGCTTTCTTCTTCTAGTGCAGCTGCCGCCTCGGTGCTGTGGCTGCCCCTCTCTTGCGACTGTTGTGGGTGAATGCTATGACCCTTCGTGTGTTTGCTCGTACTAGACTTCTGTTGGTCTTCGACTGCGTGTTCTTCGCAGTCTTCAAACCTTCTGGCGTACCACCTCCTGGTGCTGAGTCGGGATATCTGCCCTGCATGCAGCAAAGCGTACCCCCAGAGCGGTACCTCTATGACTGGGGAGACCACCTGTTCAATCACACTTTCACACGGCTCACCCAGCGTCTTCGTTTGGGGGCTTTGCTGCATCCTGCAACCTTGCGAGGACAACTGCACGCAATTCAGAAATCTTACTGCCCAAGCGGCCTCGTCCAACAGCTCTGGAACATCTCAACTGTTTCATGCAAAGGGGACGGCAACTGTGGCTGGCACTCTCTGCTGAACGGGAACTGCCGCTTCTTGGGACAGGTGGGTGCACCACTAACACTCTTCATACACTGCGCACATGTCTACTCTAACTGCACCACTAACACTGTCCATACACTGCGCAGATATCTACTCTAACGCTAGGTCCTGTCTCCGTCCACGTGTCGTGGAGGGCAGTCATGCACATACAGCAGTAGTGATGTGTGCGTCCGTGTACGTTTTGTGTGTGCATGTGTATTCGAGCGTGTCGTGGTCGTGTGTCCTCTTCTTTGCAGACGTATATCGAGGCACTMATGCACATACAGCAGTAGCACGTAGTGATGTTTGTAATATTTGTGTGTACATTTGTGTGTTTGGGCGTGTCATGGTCGTGTGCCCTCTCCTTGGCAAACGTATACGAAATTCACCTTCCTCCAGCGTTCATATGTCAGGGTTACGTGCGTCGCGTGTGTTTGCGTGGCGATCTGTGCGTGCTATGAAATGTGTCCGTGTGTTACAGCAGCAGTCGCCCCCTTCGGCGTTGTACACGGTGACCCATACACACATCCGTTAACACTTCCTCATCATTCCGTCCGCCCCTCCTCGCCAAATGATTCTCTTCGCGTTGCAGAGGACAAGTTACGAACATCCGATTGGTGACATTCGCCGCCTCAAAGCGAAAGTCGCCGACAACATCGTCCATCACGTCACGGCCGGCGGCGCCTTGTCCGTCGCCGACTTGCAACAGCAATGTGCAGTCCCCGGAGTAAGCCCGCCTCTTCGTCTCTTCATGGGACAGCGGGCGCGCACGATGGGTTTCGAGCTTTCTGACAGCATAGACAGACTCAAGCGGTTCTCGGACTTCGAGGTTCTTCTTCAACATAACTTCTTGGCAGATCGGCGGTACCTATCGCTGGGCGTGCTAAGCGTGGGAATTATAATTGACCTGCCTTTGGTCTTCCGGCCGAAACTTTTCACCTTTCCTAATAACATGTCGCTCGAATCAGAACAACACCTGGCGTGTGGCAGTATGACAGAGGTGTTTTCCCCCCCGCGGATCCGATTATACAACACCACGACCCACGACACACAAGTGTATTGGCAAGACACCAACCTGGCAAAGCACAGGACACCAGGAACGTACTGCTGTAGTGAGACAGTATTCCAGAAATACTGGAATTTGTGAATTTGTCCTGTGACCCAAGTGTGACTTCGCTCCCACCAACACACGACTCCCGCAAACCAATTTCTCGCCAAAGCTAGCCACCAAAGCACTGTACCTTCGCTCCCACCAACACACGGCTCCCGCAAACCAATTTCTCGCCAAATCGAGCCACCAAAACACTGTGATTTCGCTCCCACCAACACACGACTCCCGCAAACCAATTTCTCGCCAAAGCGAGCCACCAAAACCCTGTGATTTCGCTCCCACCAACACACGACTCCCGCAAACCCATTTTTCGCCAAAGCGACCCTCGAAAACACTTTGACTTCGCTCCCACCAACACACGACTCCCGCGAACCAATTTCTCGCCAAAGCGAGCCACCGAAACACTGTGACATGACACTAACAGTTCACCCTTCTTGGCCTATGTATTTTTGGTTTCGTTAAGGCTAACGATTGGCAATTTGTTTTACCTTTTACCAGTAGCCCGACGGACTAAGTAATAATGCCTTAACAAGTGCTGGACGGCAGGAGATGGGTTGTAGTGGTCGTGAGTTCGAATCTCACGACCACCATGACAAAGTGTTTTTAAAGAAAAGCGAATTTCCTCTTGTCAAGAACCCGAAAACACTTCTGGATCCCCATAAACAGGAGCTGCGTGCTGGTCACACGCGTCGACTCGTATATCCGGTCCGTTCCAGTGGGGGGGGGTGGAGGGGGGGGGCGTACTCGTTTGTTGCTTGCCTTAGTCATTTGACCATTGACCACGCATCCCTTTCGAGACGGAGCAAGGAGGGGGGGGGGGGTGTACTCATGTTGTGCACGGCCGTAGTCATATGACCATAGACCCTCGCATCCCTACAATGCCGGGACGGAGCGCGTTGGGTTTTCACCAACCAGGCAGACATTGCTTGCACCAAGCGCGAAACGCCGTGAGGTATTGGGCGAGTCGCATGGAGGGTGAGCTGCATCCTGCTAAGAACCGCCTCTGAGGCGGACTTGCATATGGACGACAGCTTCAATGAGTTAATTTAATTTCTGGTGTGGCCACTTCCGGAGACAGCAATGGGTTTTACTATGTAACTGCCTCGCGGACGCCTTACCATATTAACACTACGTGATACGACCATTCCCCTTGTGCGGAACAAAGGTTCTTCACCCCGCACAAATGATCTACTCGACCGCCAGCTTTGGTGACCGCCAAAAAAAAATAACAAAAAAAAACGGCACCCTGGTTGTCTAGCTCACGCAGCGAGTGGCGTGTTTTACAGCGTCGTTGCCAATCGACGCCAACCCAACCGGGGGGCGGGGGGGGGGGGGCCGTACTCATTTTGTTTGGGGGGGGGGGGGGGGGGGGCGTACTCATTTGTTTCAGGTATAAACAAGTACGTAAGTAACTTGTATCACACAAAACAAACTGTAAATAAAGCATGTTATATTTCGGGAATAAGAAGTCTTATTTTGGGTAAGCCATCACGTTGTCTATGTTACAGCAATGCCCGTACTACTGCTGCTGTTGTACTGCTGCTGTGCCGCTCTTGCTCGTTTGCTGTGCATGGTGGCCTGGGTACGGGGTGTGTCGGAGACGTTGGCGCAAGGCAGCGATTTTTTCCGAGGAGGCGGAGCGCAGCAGGCACCATGCAGAGTGGTGAGGGCCAAGCAGAGGGTATCACATTCACTTGTGGTGGTCGTGGTCAGGTGGTGGTGCCGGGACAAAAACAGATTGCTTTATCACACGGCCTGCGGATACTACTACTGCCGGCAGGGCTTGAAGAGGTCGGTATTCGGTGTGATTTTACTGGCCGGATGCGTGTGGCAGGCCAGGGGGTACCTCATTCTGTGTACGGGTGCGCGTTGGAGTTAGGTTGCCATGGATCCTGGTCCCCGATAACAGTACGTGTGAGTCACATTGTAGTGTATATGATATACGTTATGTGGGCGCACAGGGTGTACGTTGTGCGGACATACAGGGAGTGTTTTGTTGCGTCTCAAATGCGAAATCCGTTGGGCTGCCACACATCGTTTTATGTGAAACAATGTGGGGGAGCGCGGGTGTACAGAGTGTGCACAGGGGGTGTTTGTTGTGTGTTCCGCATCCTCGAATGAGATGGGGCCGCGGAGCCCAGTGTTGTTTGTTTGTATTTTTTGGGGTGAGACACTGCTGTGAGGGAAACGTTTGCGTGTTATTTCCTCGATTAAATGCGGAATGGGGTCGCTATGGATGCTTGGCGTCGTTCTTATGACAATGAGATGTGAGCCGGGGAATATGTATTCACGTACAAGGGCTCCGCTTCGCGGGCGGCTGACGCCGCCCGTTACGCTCGCGCAAGGAAAGGGGTACAGAAGAGGCCCCCATGATGTAGTGCAGGCACCGCACCGCGACTTAAAAATGCCAAGAGGTTCATGGTGCAGCAAAGAAACGGCGGACTTGACATGCATGCAAAACATGCTCGGGGTGCACAACATAGCTCCATGCTCCAGGACGACAAAGCTGTACGTTCGAAAGAGAAAGCACAGCAACACGGCTCACGGCACGGCGCTGCGCTGTCTGCTGTGGGTGTGTGAGTTGTGCATGTTTCGTGAGTATGTGTGGTAGTACAACAACACTATTAATATTACGAGTACGAAGTACTTCGTACTTTGTACGAGTATACCTGGTATACTTTATTGTATGAAAGAGAAAACGCACAACACCAGCACGGTCGCCAAGTTGTGAAGAATGCAAAACAAAAAAATCCACAAAACTGAGAAAGACGTATGATACATACGTACTCGTACTCGTACTCGTACTCGACTCGTACTCGACTCGTACTCGACTCGTACTCGTACTCGACTAGTTATCGTACTCGACTCGTACTCGTACTCGTATTATACTCGAACTCGTATTCGTACTCGAACAAAAACGGCAAGCAACAACAGCAGTAACAGCAGTAGCACTTCGAATGACATACGAACTCGTACTCGTATCGTGATCGCGCCGCTCAAAAAACAAAAAAGTTAAAACGACTGCTGTCGCGTTCTGCCACCCTCGACGCTTCCAGCCACCCCGCGATCACCTCGCCATCGATTCGGCCCGGGTCGAGCTTTACTACCTCTCTGCCCCAGTGAGCCCCGTGGCCCGCATCGCGTGAAGCCCGGTCTCACCGTGGCCCTCGTTCGCCCGCTCGAGCATGATGGTGTTCAAACCGCCTTGCTGTCACTCTCTGATTAAAAAAATTGGTGTGTGTTCCGAAAAATAAGCACCGCTTGAATGTTCTTTTACACTCATAAACGACCTTTATAATTATGACATACTGGATTGATACAGCAAGCAGCAACGCAGACAAAGACCCTTCATGCTTCCCTCGTGTCTCGATGGACACGCCACGCCTAGCCACGAAAAAGGCGACCGCGCTCCTTCCGTCCCCCCCTCTACTGGCTAGCGCCCTCCCATAGCGGCGATGGTGCCGGGCTCGCCCGCGCTGCTGCACTCTCTGGGCACCCGCACGAACCCAAAACTGAAAGAGGAAGAAGCCTCCCGCAACTAAAGTATATACCGGAACAAAGAGAGGAGCAAGTAATGAAAGGAGGCGGTGTTCGAAGTGGGAGCTCTGAGAGGCGAGGGATGAGGGATCCCTGCGGGAGATATTAGTAAGTATGTCTATAATATGTATTTATGTACGATGGGTCCGCAAAGTACGCCACACGTTCAGCAGGTGATATGTGAATCGCTACTGCTGCTGTACGTAGCCTGAGGCAGTCAAAATACGTTCAAAATACGTTTCCTCGGGAATTTTGTAATATTCCGGCCATGGGCATCAGGCGTGCATACGTGTTCGTATATCGCAAGGGGCACTATATTGGGCACACTATGTGTATATATACGTTTGAAGGAAGGCAGTGGGTAGTCAGGCCGAAGCGGTTGCGCGAATCGCGGATTGTGACAGGAGTGTGAAACAATCGACGGATATGTATAGTGGGCCCCCAAACACTTGCGCATCAGGTTCGAGTGATACACCTGACGCGATAGTTTGGGGCAGTAAGAATGTTTCCTCAAATCATACAATCCTGGTTGTGGGCGTTGGCACCGGCTGTACCGGTGGGCGTTGCGCAAGGTGGCCACCTCACGGAGGAGTTGGAATACGGCTGTTACCAGAGGTCTTAGGTATCGAGTGGTTCGATTATATGACACGATGTGTGTCAAGAGTGTTTTAAACGAGTGATACGCCTTCGGTAGAAGCAAGGGCGAAGGTGCCCGCGCAGTTTCTGTACCGAAGCGGTGATTGGCGACGTGTGCTCGGCTTGGCGAGCTGGTATATTCGGCAGAGGTAAGGACCAAGGTGTCCGCACACTGGACCGAATCAACCATTAGGGGGCGTACACCGTTGTATGAACTCACGTACTCGGCAGAAGCACAGACCAAGGTGCCTGCGTTGTTCCGCTGGAAGTATAGGCGAGAGGGGGCATGCGCTGTTTAGGAAGCGTGGTCGGCAGAGGCACGAATCATCTTTACTCTTTGTTAACCCCTTAAGAACTGGTCCCACGTATTTGGGGACAAACTACTTGGATTAAGTGTAGGATAATGTTTTCAGTTCTGAATGGGTTAAGAGAGTGTTTCTTTTCAAGAGTGGCGTGTTCTCGACAGAGGCAAGGGCCAAGAGGCCCACGTAGTTTCTGTAACAAATCGGTGATTGAGGATGTGGGCCGCTCGGTGAGCTAGTATCTTTAGCGGAGGCACGGGCCAAGGTGCCCGCGTAGTTCCGTTCGGAATCGATTGTTTATGATGCGTACATTGATGTGTGTCGGCATGAGACACAGGTCTAGGTAACAGCGTCGTTCTGTGTCGAAATATGGGTGGAGGGGCGTGTTTCGTGGTTAAAAAACGCGGGCCTAGGTTTTGGGTTGTTTGGTGGCGAACGTATGGGCCAGGAAGCGAGCGCCCTGTCGTGACCTGGTATCTTCAGCAGAGTCATGACTCTCGTATGTTTAGTCAAGAGTGGTATTATCGGCAGAGGCAAGGGCGAGGTTCCTGCATAGCGGACGTATCGCATCAGTGATTGAACCTGTGCTCCGAAGAGTGAGACGGTGTCTTCTGCAGCGGCATGGGCCGAGGTGACTGATAGTCCGAATTGTAAGTGTTTTTTTGTGTTTTGTTTTTAGTACCGTACACCTTCGTGTGGGCTATATATCTCAGCGGGGGCACAGGCCTACGTACTCGCTACCGTAATCGATCAGGGTTTTGTTCCTGTTACGTTTTTGATTGCTTTATTCAAGTGATCTATCGTACACCTTGGGGTGGGCTATATTGCTTCAGCAAGGGCACACAGGCCGAGGTACCCGCATCATTCTGCTTTGTACCGAGTAGAGGGTTTAGGAGCCTTACACAGTTTTGTTCGCTTGGACCGGTTTTCTGAGCTGAACGCGCACTCATGGGAGACGTAGGGTCTCGTATTTTACGATGATTTGGGTATGGTGTGACTTCGATTACCGATTGCAGTTCAAAGGGAGGGACATCCCAAGCGTGTATGTATGTTTTGGTGCTCTCTTGTCCTGGCGTTGGGTCAACCGTGAATCCGGCCGCAGTTTTGGTACCAATATGACAGGCATGGAAAGTATATATTTCATGGTCAGAGCTGCTCGAGGGCGTGCAGTTTGTGTCCGCTTGATTGTCCGGCAGTAAGTGTTCCCGTGTTACCACGCTTACACGAGATTTATTGTTCGAGGCGTTTTCGTGGCTTGCACTGGGGGTGTCTTTTATATTTCATTGCGCGGGCGGCAGAGATGTTGGCCGAACCGAGTACACGTATACACGAGAATTTTTGTTTAAGGCGGGGGGACGTGGCCGTTTTCCGGGGAGAAAGACAGTTGGAAGGGGGCCAGTGGTCGACGGCGGATCGAGTTGAAGTGCCGTTTCGAGAATCCAAAGGCGACCAGTTGCGCAACGGCGCAATACTAACTCGAGCCAGAAAAGGTCCGCTACGATCAGTAGGCGCTGGGGGGGGCGCTGTTGATTTATTGGTTGAGTTATTATCGTGTTACCTTTTCCTTCCCCGGTCGGCACCGTTAGTGGCGTTTGGTTGTGGCAATGGCAGGTGGTCGATGTGGACGCAGGCGCAGGCCACGAAGGCGCTGCGACAGGTGGTGTCAGTGGCGGGAGTGAAGGCAGAGGAGTATGCGTTGCACTCCATGAGGATTGACGGTGCCACGCACCTGTCGGCCGGAGGCGCCCATCCCGAGGTGTTGAAGCGCGATGGCCGATGGGCGTCGGGGGCGTATGAGGGGTACGTATGAAATCATGAGAGAAATGCATAGTGGGTGTCCAGGGTGATGGTAGATAGAGATAAACGTTGCAAGAAGCAGCCAGGGCGAGGGACTAAGTGGGGTGAAATAAAAATAATGCCGAAGGTTGGGGGGGGGTCACAGAGGAAGGAATAGCATACGTACACCAAGTCAACTACCGTAGTGAGTGGGAGGCCGGCGAATATGTAGTTTTACGCCGGGTGGAGTGCTAGCTGACTTGCGTGTGTACGGATGCTGGAACGGGGCTGTTTGGAGGTCGGCCCCGGGGTTTTCCCTGGTCCCCCATCTTCAAGCGAGGGGTGGCAAATAATTAATTGACACAATTCGAAGGCAAATCACAAAGCATAATATTTCCAAGGGGAGCACAGCGAGGCGGGGGAATATGAGTTTTGTACGTATGGAAGAATTGGCCAATAATGTGTTGAATGTAGCGAAATGACCACGTACAGCAGCAGCAGCAGTCCGAAGGAACACCTCCCTGAGATGGTCGGGGGTTGCGCTGACGAGCAGACATCAAGCAAAGGGCTTCCAAGCCGTCAAGGCAACAGTGTGGGGAGGTGTTCAGGAGAGTGTCCTTTTTTTCCCACCCACCCGCCCGTGCTTTTGAGGGAGTCAGTGGGGAGGGGGAAGGGATAGTAGCAGCAATTCGTAACTTTGCGTGATTCGGGTGCATTTAACGGAAGTGTTTTGCTGTTGAGGGCGTTCCACGGAACTTGCAGTATGGAGCAAACGTGGGGTCGCGGACTGTGCGAAGAGTAAGTCGACCGGTGCATGATGTCGCATGAGCGTGGTCGAAGGGGGTGTTACAGGCTTCGATTAGAACAACGGAACGCCGTGTGTGGTGCCGGGGGTTGTGCGCGGACATCGAGGTTGCGATCAGTACGACCGAAGGCCGAGTGTGGTGCCAGGGGTCGTGCGCGGACATCGTTACAGGCTCCGATTAGTACGACGGAAGGCCGAGTGTGGTGCCGGGGGTCGTGCGCGGACATCGAACAGAAGGGTAACACGGGCTCGAATGGGCACAGCCCAAAAACTAGCAGGGTCAGGGAGCACCCAATAATGGAAGGGGTACGGTTATCTCAGTTGGCGAGTGTCATGCTGGTATGAACATATTTCGGCTGAATGTGGTTGGTTGGGGAGCGTGCCTGCGAATGGAATGCAGGAGGTTGAGACCAGGCATGACGGGTGCGGTGTGTGACGTATATTATCCCCTTGAGTGAGTGTGGCAAGTGGAATAAACTTCCGGGAGATTATAGCCGGCGATTGTATTGAAGAATAATTGCCGGATGGGAGGCCGGCGAATATGGAGTTTTACGCCGGGTGGAGTGGTAGCTGACTTGCGTGTGTACGGATGCTGGAACGGGGCTGTTTGGAGGCCAGCCCCGGGGTTTTCCCTGCCCCCCCCTCTTCGAGCGAGGGGTAGCAAATAATTAATTGACACAATTCGAAAGCAAAGTACAAAGTTATCAATTGCTGGGGGTGGGATTTCCATACCGTGCGGGGCAGTGTCGACCCGAGAAACCGCCGTTTTTGTCCCCGGTTGGTTGGGGTAGTAGATATGTGGAGGTAGGTATGATTCGGGGATGGGACCCTATCCTCCCCGGGTATGGCGGAACCTCGATGGCTCTTCTCAACACCGATATCTAGAAAGAGCCAGCGGCCACTGGCATGGATTTGGGCAACCAATCAGCTACTAAAATAGTAATGAGAAAATATAATGAGGAGCTAACGATGCGATGAGGGCGAAGCCCGACGAGCATCGATTAGATGCTCTTCTATAAGGGGTCGTGTGTGTGGGCGTGGGGGTGTACCCCCGCTCACGAACGGACACAAACGGACAAAAAAACAGTTATGAAAACTGCCACAGCGTGCCTATATTTAACGATTACTTAATATTGAGGTTTGTCATTCCTCGTCCGTCCCGCGTCCCGCGTTCGTGTGTTTTTTTTTTATTATCACCGTGCGACGCGTACACTGAACCGATTCAGACACGCTCGGGACTGATAGACGGCCGCTATGTATGTGCACCGTCCTGTACTGCTCGTGTCGAAAGCCGTGCCGAGATCCGAGAGCTAGGCGATAGTGACTGTCCTAGCTACCTGGTTACCAGTGGCAGTTGTCACTGAGATTTTTTATTCAACCCTCCGCGCTCTCTCAAGCAGCAAGTCACACACACAGATTTGTAGCTGCAACGAGCAACCCGCACCACGAGCAAACGCCACCACCACTACCACCACCGCAACCACCACCGCCACCCACGCCCCACCAGCCGCAGGAGCACTAGAAGCTGTTGTTGCTCGTAGTGGCTGGTGGTTGCCCAGTCTTGCAATAGCGCTGTCCTGGTGGTGTTGGTGCTGGTGTTGTTGGCGTGGTCGCAGCAGGTAGTGATGTGGTGGTGTGTCTTTTTCTCTCGAGAACGAGCATCCAGAGATACTTTACGAAGTACCAGCTCAACCACTCACCACCACCACCACCCACCACAACCACCACCGCCACCGCCACCAGCCAAGCAGCAGGAGCACCAGAAGTTTGTTGCTCATGGTGGCTGGGGGTCGTGGTGGTGGTGTCGTGGGCCTGTGGTTTGTGATGTAGTGTAACTTGGCTGGGCGTTTTTGAGCCGCCGCGTCTGCTTTCCAGGTACCGCCGTGCTTCGGCATAGTACGGCTGTTTCTATATACCAGGTAGATATAAATATGTAATACTGCTGTTTGTTACAGAGCTGGTACAAACATCACTAAATACAAAAACAATAAAATGTATGGGTAAAGCAATTAAAATGCCAACGTACCGGGTACGAGAACACGACTATAGACATATATAAAACTGATAAAATATCGACATATACGAAGTTTTTGAATGAAATATCTGCATATCCAGTTTTATACCATCGTCAGATAGGGCGATATTATCGCCATAAATCGGGTTGGTGGGAAATGCCACCAAGTCGATTTTTATTATTCTGTGTCTTGAGCAAAACGTTGGAATTCGTGGAATTAATTGAGCAAAAAGTTGGAACATGGGTGAACGGCGATCAGAAAAATGGGCACACTTAGCTGGGCTTCTAGAGCTGTGGGACACACAGACAGACACAGTTCAAAAGCGTGACTGCCTGCGGTCGTCCACTGCTGCTGCTGGTATACCTCCAGGCCGGTACCATGGACAGCAGTAAGTAACGTTGACCGCGAGCTTGTTGCGAAGAAGGGCATACCGGTGCTCCTGAGGCCAGGAGTATAGGCGGACGCCCGGGTTCAGCGCCATCGCGCACTGACTGGTGGATTGCACACATCTGCTCCTCCTCCTCTTCTGCGCTTCAGTCATCGTCGGGTCTAGGAATTTGGCCTGTTCGGCGGCCGCGAGGGTAATTCATTTATTCTGGATATGTATAAGAAGTATATATATATATACGCCGCAGCACGAGCGCAAAACGCGCTCGTTCGTGTTGCGGTGTCGCGCATGCCGGATGCCAAATTCATAAAGAACACAGCAGTCAGTCGCTGTTACCCGGCAGTCTAACGAGAGAAGCAGCAGCAGCTACAGTCTCATACCCGTGACGTTTGCCGTGACCTTGAACGTGTTTTCTGTGTCGTGCTCCGTGTATGTGTTTTTTTTTTTTTTGTATCCAATATATTGTCTTCGCCCTTTCTTTCTTTCCGGGTTCACAAAGTAAGCTCCTCTCCCTCCTCCCCCACTACGGTTCTAGCCTTGCATTTTTATCGCGAGAAGACTTCAGCTTTTTCTTCCTTCGTCTTAGTCGACTCGAATCGAATTACTATTACTATTAATATTGATACAAGTAGGTGCTGCTGTGACGGGACAGTCACAAATCGGAATTAGAGTCCGCCGATAAGTTTTATATTCCATGTCGAGCAGGAAAAATAAGCCATGTTCAGTTTTATATCGAGCGAAATGCGAGTACCGACAAGTCGATATTTATTTATTAGCAAAGAGTCCAAATATAAACCATATTGATTTTTATATATCTCTTATGAATACCTTATTTTCACGATAACCTACCTGGTCGCTTGGTCCTGGTACCAGGAACCTTTTATTATTATTTTTTTTGGCATTTCGCACTTCCCAAAATTACAAGTTGTCGGTGTTGCTGCGTACACTACAACAGTATCTGTCTACATTTCACTTTTCTCACGATAACCTACCTGTTCACTTGGTCCTGGTACCAGGTACTTCTGTGTTTTTTTTTTGCATTTTGTCTCGTTAATATTATTCATTGTTGTTCACGTATACCTACGTACGTATTTGGGGTGTTTCTTATTATCGTACCTGCCCAGTACACATGATGCCCTACGTTTCCGGCCTGCTTATTGACCACCAACACCCACAACCCACCGATCCATCCTGTAAAAGGTTTTTGCGCTGACGCGCATCGCTTCACAAGAAATGTTGGTGGGTGGTGTTGGTGATAGTGGGACAACCAGCCTAAGGACCAACCGACCCAGTAACTCTCTCACCCACAACGCACACCCACCAACCTATAGTTGTCCATGAACCAAAAAAGGTTTATGTGCTGCCACAAATCGCTTAAAATACAAAACAATCAAATCAATGACAATTACAGGAACACAGCAAAAATAGAAGAACCGCCATCGCAGTAACTTAATCCAGTTAGGAGTTTGACCACTGACCACTTGAAGGCATCCGCCACACTCCTCATTCCCACCGTTCTTGTACTGAGGAGCTAACGATGCGAGGAGGGCGAAACCCGACGAGCATCGATTAGATGCTCTTCTATGAGGGGTTGTGTGTGGGGGTGTGGGGGTGTACCCCCGCCCACGAACGGACATAAACGGGAAAAAAAGAGTTCTGAAAACTGCCACAGCGTGCCTATATCTGACGATTACTTAATATTGAGGTTTGTCGTCCCTCGTCTGCCTGTCTGTCTGTCTGTGCACTCCTTGGATTCCCACCGTGCGACGCGTACACTGAACCAATTCAGACACGCTCGGGACTGATAGACGGCCGCTATTTATGAGCACCGTTCTGTAGTGCTCGTGTCAAAAGCCGTGCTGAGATTGGAGACCTAGGCGATAGTGACTGTCATAATTGTTTATCAGTGCGCAAATTTCACTGGGATTTTTTATTCAACCCTCCGCGCTCTTTCAAGCAGCAAGACACACACAGTAGATTTGTAGCAGCAACAAGTAACCATCACCAGCAAACGCCACCACCACCACGACCACCACCGCCACGCCCGCCCCACCAGCCGCAGGAGCACCAGAAGCTGTTGTTGTTCGGAGTGGCTCGTGGTCGTTGGTGGTGGCTTGGTCCCGTGGTCTGGTGATGGTGGTCGTGTTTTTGCTCGATGCGATGGTGCGATGGTGCGATGGTGGCTCAAGAAGAGAGGGCTTTGCACCCAGAAGCCAGCTTCACCTCACACAGCCTCAAGTACCTGTAATCACCAACACCACCCCCACCACCATCCACCAAGAGCACCAGAAGCTTGTTGCTCGTGGTGACTGGTGGTCGTAATCGTAAGTTGGATAAGCTTAGTGATAGTCGGTGCTCCCAGCCTGCTCTACGCAGTGTCTGTCCTGATTCCTAATCCCCAAAACGAAAAAAACGAAAATTAATGGGTAAAGCAAGCGAAATGCCAACGTACCGGGTACGAGAACACGACTACCTTATGTGTGTGTTTTTTCATATTGTTTCTTTTTTCACGATAACCTACCTGTTCACTTGGTCCTGGTACCAGGCACTTTTTGTGTTGTTTTTTGCAGTTTGTCTCGTTAATATACACAAGGGCGACGGCGGGCGAGCGACCGAGCGAGTGGCGGCGGCGGGCGATCGACGAGGGCGGCCCAAGGCCGCCACGGTCGACCGAGCGGCGTTGGGCGCGCGGTCGACCGAGC
>MEHQ01003272.1:33054-52864 GCA_008828725.1 Saccharina japonica | reverse complement strand
ACAATTCAGTTTATGCATGCATGTAGGCTAAATGCTCGGCCGTGTATAGGTGCGTGTAAGCGTGTTCGACGTGGCCTCGTGGTACACAATGTAGCCCATGCGTGCATGTAGGCTGGAGGCTCGTTCGTGTATACGTGCTTGTAGCCGTGTTCGACGTCGGTCTTGTGAGGAACATGCTCTCACTACCCATCGTTGGAGTGCTCGATGTCTAGGGTAAGCAACGTTTGCTCGTTTGTCCTCAGCGAAGACACGCATACATGATCGTAGGCGCAGGCTTGCCCTAGTGTGGGTGTTGGTTTAAGTCTCTCAGACATGCTCCACGTCAGTTATATGGTTGTCATAAGAGTAGTAACGTTCCTGTCAGGAGAGTAGGAACGCTCCTCACGCCTACGTTGGAATTTCACATCATTATCGCCGCTTCCTGTCGCACGTTCATGCATATGCAGGTGCTCGTCGTCACTATAGCTGTTACGCTCGTAAACGTGCATACACAATACGCTTATGCGTACTCGACGATCGCTCACAGGCGTGCACATGTAGTGTGTGTTTTGGTGAGGTCTCTCATGCTGCGTCATTGCATGTTTTATAACGAAAAGTAGACGATATGGACATATTGGGATGAATGCTGGACGAGTTACGCTCCCTACAGTAGACGTTCGTCGTATAAATTATTATCGCTGCTCCTCGTCGCATGCTTGTCATGCATGTGCATACGATGTAAACGATACGGACAGATTGGGGATGCACGCTGTACCTGCTGAAACGTCACCACACCCGATCAATTTATACCTGGTATACCGGTATGCTCGACCGCGCGTATAATACTATTGTCGCGGGTCATAGACAGACAAGCATACACGGCTATAATAATATGTGTTGGCAGCGAACACCGCCTTGGGTATCGCGTGGCTGACCCCTTCCTTGCCAACGGGTGGGGAGGAGGGTGTGCCGTGATATCGGGTGAATATATGTTATGCATGCATCTGTGCTCGAAGCTAGGCATGTTTGTTGCCTCCGTACTGGGTTGGCCCAATGTGTATTGACGATATTATGTTCATGATGTTTGCTTGGCAGTTCGTTTCGTTGTTGGAAACGGACACCGTCTTGATTATCGCGCGGCTAGGCTCTTTCTAGCCAACCAGCTGGGGAGAATGATACGACGATGTAGAGCAGTTTCGACATACAAAGTGATACTATTGCTGTGAGGTCGTGGATATATATATCTGTTGATGATGTCTYCCTTGCGGTTAGTTTCGCTGTTGGCATCGGACACCGTCTTGGTTATCGCGTGGCTGGCCCCTCTGTAGCCAACCAGCTGGGGAGGAGGATACGACGATGTACCGTGGGCAATTTCGATATAGTGATACTCTATCTATGGGGTGTGGTTGCATATCCGTTGATCACGAGGCAGAGGGTTTAACGCCCACTGCCATCTGCCATGACCCCGTCCCATGCCCAGCCCCTTTTCGGCCGTAGCCCGCGCAGCGCTCTTGACGTTTTAGGCATGGAAAGCCTGGATATTTTCGCAGAGAATCGCGACCAACACACGAGGGAAGTCAAGAGGTCGCCGATCAYGGGTGGAACATGTTGAAGGACGAGATGAAGGCGGGGAGGATGTGGSGTGGAGGGGTTGTCGCGGCGCACTCGGCGTGCTGAGAGGGCTTTTTCCTTAACGGGTAGACTGGCCGGGTTTTTCCCTCTTAGTCTTGGTTGGCATAGCGCGTGAAGGGGGTCTAGGAAAGTTGTTCCATGGGAAGGAGCATTCCTCCCCTTACGTTGGTGTTTGCGACGCATGTGAAACTTTGTGCGTGCTGAGAGAGGTTTTTATCCTTGACGGAAAAATGTGGCCGGGGTTTTCCCTCTCAGTCTTGGTTGGCATAGCGCGTGCAAGGGGTCCAACAAAAAGTGTGGCTCTTGTTGCGTTCGTGTTGCGACGCATGTGAAATCTGGTGCGTGCTGCGAGGGTTTTTCCTTGACGGAAAAACTTGGCCGGGTTTTCCTTTCTCAGTCTTGGTTGGCATTGGGCATGGCGGGAGTCCTAGAAAACAGTGATCCCCGTGTTACGTCAGTGTTGCGACGCATGTGAAATCCTGTGCGTACTGGGGAAGGCTTTTCCTTAACGGAGAAATTTGGGCGGGTTTTCCTTCCGCAGTCTTGGTTGATGTAGACAACCTTAGACCCACCGCCTAGAGGATCGCGTGGCTGTCCTGTACCTGGCCACCCAGCTGGGGAGGATGTTGCGGCGGTTATCTGGGCACGACGGTGGATCCAAGCGGGTTTTCGGTTTATGGTTGATGGGCATGAAAACGGGTATAATGAACGAGCGGTCCCCGGTGTGGTACATGCCTCCGGGGGTGGAAACCCACGGTAGCGGGTACACACGGAAGACCTCTCGTGTTTTGTCCCAGCTTTCTCGTGAGCTGGAGGGACCAGCTATGGCGTCCGAGAGACCGGATGTACGACGGGCAGACAACGGTCGATGCTCACCCAGGTGGTAGTCTATGCGTATGAACTCAATATAAGCTTTGGCGTGTCGTAGTGTGGTGGAAGATGTGTGCTTAGGGAGCAGAGGACTGCTGCGCACTGGATGATAATCGATATAGAACGTCTTGGTAGGAACATGACACATGCCCGAGGAGCCTGTTACGTACCTACGGGTCAACAGGGTATCCTCCACATTATGAATGATGCGTGCCAAGCTTTTCACTGTGACATCAAACCGGGACCCCGCTGTATATGTGCTTCATTGACCTGCAGAAGGCTTATGACTCCGTCGACCGAGAGTTGTTGTGGGTGGTACTCGCACGCTTCGGCATACCAGAGAAGATGTTGACCGTTATCCGCCAATTCCACGAAGGCATGCGAGCTCGCGTGCGTACGGATGACGGTGAGCACTCTGAATGGTTCGATGTCACTCAGGGACTGCGGCAAGGATGTGTGCTGTCACCGCTTCTGTTCAATGTCTTCTTCGCTGCTGTGATACACGCCGTACTGATAGGCTTCAGTGAGGACCCAGACATCTTGAGGAACCTGGTTCACCTCGAGGAGGACCTCGGGGGGGACGGAGTGAGGGAGGACACACTAGCACGTGTACGGAGGGCAGTATGGGGTATGCTGTACGCCGACGATGCAGGCATTGTGTCTAAGTCGGCGGAAGGGCTTGCGAAGATGATGACCGTTATTGTGACCGTTTTCGAAGCAGCTGGTCTCACCGTATCCGAAACGAGAACGGAGACTATGCTGCTGCGGACACCAAAACAGGCACTCCGGACCTCACCGCTCGTCATCGAAGCAGCGGGCCAAAGGTATAAACAGACGATGCAGTTTTTGTACCTTGGTGGTCTTGTCGTCGCAAGCGCGGACAGTATGCCAGAGATCAAACGACGCATTCGACTCGCATGGGCATGCTACAATCGATTCAAGCGGGAGCTGTACGATATGGAGGATGCCCGTTCACTCTAAAGGTGCGCATGCTAACGGCCGAGGTGATGGAGACACTGCTGTACGGGTGTGTGACGTGGACCCTTGGTCAGGAAGACTTCGCTGAGCTCCGAACGGCACACCACAACTTCCTCCTACGGATCATTGGTTTCCAGCGCCGACAACGCACCGACCATCTCATGTCGTACGCCAAGGCCCTCCAGAAGGCACAATGCGAGAGCGTTGAGACGACCATCCGCAAACGACGCCTCCTCTTTGCGGGGGCCTTACAGCGCACGACCAAGGAGCTGCTGACCCGGCGGGTGATGTTTGGGACGATCGTCGGTGGGACGAACCCGGGACCTGGCCGACCAGTAAAGAACTGGGCCCAATGTCTAGCAGATGACCTCAGGGTTTTTCGAGCGACAGAGGGCCCCACAGACAGCTCCCCTATACTGTTCGGAGCAGAGACGGTACTATGGCCGAGGGCGGCTAAGAAGAGTGGGGTGTGGTATCGGGGGGTCGGCGAGGCGGCAGATCATTTCATGGCGAGGTGGCACAGGGCCGAAGCGGAGAGGAGCTGGCTACGGCATGCAGCTGAGAACACCAAGAGAGGCGACAAGGAGTGGGGGAGGGGGGGCAGGGGCGGCCGTACTGATACAGCTGTCGATGAATGCAGAAACGAAATGGTAGATCGTGCGGCAAGGTATCGACTCGACTAGCCCTTGAATTATATTTGTTGTTTTATTTTGTTTTGTTTGTTTCTTGTTGCATTGTTCACTGGGGGGGGCGAGGCAGAGGTAGTACCGGCTCTTGACACGATTGTTCTTTTAGAGTGGGAAGGAGATGGCAGAAGGTGTGACATGGTCCCTGTATCGGTTTTTATAGCAGAGACGGGAGCTTGTGATTGACATCGCCTTGAGCTTGCCTTGAGAACGTTTTTTCTCTTTTCCTCTCTCGTGTCTTCTTTCTTGCTTTTTGCCTTGTTTTTTCCGTTTGTTTCCACCCTCTGCCGGTGTCTTCCTCTTTTTCGTGTTGTCTCGCCCGTGCAGCAGTTACCTGTTCCTCTTGGGCACGTGCGTTTTTCTTCTAGGGGCGATTTTGTCTCCCCGCGTCATTTGTATTCTGTTTAATTTCATAATTCGTTTTTTGTTATTGTCTTTTGGTGCTTATTTTTTTGTTTGGCTCGTGTCGTTGTGTTCTCGTACCCGGTACGTTAGCATCTCACCTGCTATACCTATTAATTTGCGTTTATTTTGTTTTGGTTTTTCTCTGTTTCAGTCTGTGACCACAGAATTTGTATCTCTCTAGGATTAGGAATCAGGACAGGCACTGGGTGTACTGATGTGGTTGAGTAGAAAGAACAGGTTTAATGTGAAGACAACACACACATACTCGTAGCGTGTACGAGGAGCGGAGCAAGGGCGGGTGAAAAAAAGGACCCGAGACCCCCACTCACATTTTTGCATTTGGGGCCGATTGGGGGGGGGGTATTTGTCAGTTCCTATACTAAATCCTATATAACCAATGAATTTTCCAGTTCCTATACTAAATCCTATATATACGCAATGACTTTTCCAGTTCCTATACTAAATCCTATATAACCAATGACTCAACCCTTGACTCAACCACAAGTTACTTGGTTTTAGAATGGGCACTTGTCAGCCACTGCGCCTAAAAGTAGCAGAGGTCGGACACTGACAAAGAAGCGGACGTGGAAGGAAACGAATTAAGTTGGGGCAAGCCGAGGCGGGGGAGGGGGGCAGTTGCGACAAACCACAAACCCATGTTCCGTCTCTGACCGCAGTGCCCATTGCAACGGCCGCACGAGTGTGGTTGAGGGAGGGTAGCCGGATGATCTGCGTAGTAGTCATTCTTATGGGTTCTGCTCTCACTTCAATAGTAGACGGTGGGATTCCGGAAGGCCGAGAACGCTAAGAACAGTTGGATCAGAAATGACGTGGCGTCGTTCTTTTGTCAAGCACGCGAGATCCTTTAAAGGAACTACAGTAGTTCGCTCAAGTTGGCACGCGCAAATTTGCGCCGAGTTCATTATGCACCTCGCGGGCTGCAACGGACAACAAAGTGTTCCAATGTCTTGACTCATCCAACTCATCCGATTTTTCAGCACTTCGTTTGTTCGCCCTCCCTCCGACTATTATTGCAGATAAATTAAACCAAACACCCCTTTCAACACTGCTCACCATCCAAATTATTCATGAAACACACAAACAACACACGTAGGGCTCGTGCGCATTGTTTCGACAACGTCTTGCTGAGCAGCTGACGCCCAAAGGCTGACAAATAGGATGGGGTTTAGTTTGAGCGAAAAATAAATGAAAAAAAGGTGTGGTTGGGGGGGGGGGGGGGTCTCGGGTCCTTTTTTTCACCCGCCCTTGAGCGGAGGGCTCCAGACTATCTGTTTTTGACTGGATTTGATCGCTTCCTCTTGTCGGACCTTCGGGTTCCAATTGTATTTCAGTATACCGTTTTTTGGGTAAAATAGCCTGTTGACCACGGGAATCGACCGTGTCGTGTTGGATTAGAGACGGACAGATGGAGTCGGAGTGATACCTCGTAGCGTAGAGAGACCGCACGTTTGTTAATTTGAAAACAACAACAACAACAATACAACACTAGCGAAGAGCTAAAAGTTATTTTATAGATATGGTCCATCCAGCACAATATTTCCAATGACGTTTATAGTCATAACTCATGAAAAAATACATTTTTTTTAATGATACAACCATATTCGTGACCGCAAAGACAAGAGGAATCGATGCTGAGAACTAGAGAGAAAATAATTTTCCACACTAAATTCAAGTAGTTATGCAACATTGCATCGAAAAACATCGAAAAATATTTCTCCAAGACTGGAAAAAATCGACCAAAATCAGTCATTTTGGGCAAAACGATGAATATCTCACGCAATTTCGTACTGCTGGAAAAAAAAAAAAGGCACGCAGGTGTGGACCAGAGCAATCGTTTGCCGTATTCTATTTGTAAATCGCACAATTTTTCAAACAGTAGTAACCAGGAGCAAACGACCTTCAAGATTCGTATTTTTCCTCGTATCTCCGTCAAAATTATTTTTATTAATTGTTAAACACTCACTCCCCTCCTCTTATCCCCCACGCTATATACGTATATACGTACATACGCGTATCATACTTTTTTTTGTTTTTATTACCCTGTCGAAGTAATCATAACAAGTGCACTCGTCGATGCCCAACATCCCTCATCAACTGACACTTCACACTCCAGACATCCCTTCCGCGCCCCCCCCCTTCCCCGAAAGGCTGCGTGTGTGTGTGTGTCGAGTGTCGATACACCAGGTATACAACAACAGCCGGAGGTGCAAGTTGGCAAAACAACGAATATACGACGGAGGCAGGCATGCCTATCGCGCGAGAGTCCGGTGTGGGCGACTTCCCTGCCCGTATGGTGGCAATTCTGTCGCTGTGCATGACGCTCAACATTTACACGCTGGTCAGCCTTTTCCCCTACGTGGGGTTCATGGTGCAGGACCTGCTAGGGTTGGAGACTACCAACGAATCGGGTGAGAGTCATGATACAGACAGGTAGATTTTGTAATGTTAATATAGTAGAAGGTGTATACAGAAAGATGCGACCAATAAGGTCCTTCATCAAAAAAATGATCGATCTAGGCCCAGGCACGCCGCAGGTGCAAATAGGCACATCGAGATAGGCCCGCCGCACGCTTACGTTTTGGTAATATGCACGATTATAGGCAAATGCCTGAAAGGCCAAAACGCGCCTATATATGCCTGCCTTACATAATGCCTTACTCGTGGGCGTCCCTGAAACCTGGTGAGCCCGCCAACGCATGTTCTACACAAATTTCAAGTAGTATACGGTTTCAGGCATAAATGCCCATCATGCTCGATCAAACTCTAATTTCAAGTAGTTTAGGGTTTCAGACATAAAATGCCTATCTTGCTCAATCCCACTCTAATTTTAAGTAGTTTCGGGTTTCAAGCACAAATGACCATCTTGCTCGACACGTGACTGTCTGTAACTTGTTTTGAACGGCAGCTTCGTTTTCGGAGACGAACCACTATGAAATAGAAAAAATTACTTGGAATTAATATATACCAGGTACGTTATTTTAGTTCGGGAGCAAGAAAATGGCAGAAAACATTTACGAGGTCCTCGTACTATTTAATAGGCTGTATTAATTATACGATTCGTCGCTTGAAGACATACATATGCTCTTCGAAATTTGTCACAGCAGTGGCTCGTTCGTTAATTATTGGGATGGCTTCTCTTTCGCTAGTTTATGTTGTTCGACTTTGTTTAGATTCGGGAATCCTGGAACCCACAGCAGCAGTAGTTCGGGACCTACTCACCAGGGGGAACGTTATTTATAGTACAGCGTCCCTCGTTAAACGTACGCGTCACATTCTGTGTGTGTTGTCTTCACATTAAACCCGTTCTGTCTACTCGAACAAATTAGTACACCCAGTGTCTGTCCTGATTCCTAATCCTACTTGTACGTAGAGAGATACAAATTATGTGGTCACAGACTGTGAAACAGAGAAAAACCAACAAAATAAACGCAAATAAATGGGGTAAAGCAAGTGAGATGCTAACGTACCGGGTACGAGAACGATACAACACGAGCCGAACCGAAAACTAAGAACAAAATCCAATGAAAAAGCGTATTCTGAAAAGAAACAGAATACAACTGACGCAGGGAGACAGAAGCGCCCCTAGATGAAAAAACACACGTGCCCAAGAGGAGCAGGTAACTGCTGCACGGGCGAGGCAACACGAAGAAGAGGAAGACACCGGCACAGGGCGGTAACACAGGGAGAAACAAGGCATAAAGAAAAGGAACCTGGTGGTATTATATTAACAGCAGTATATCTCGCTCTTACGAGTACCGTGATTGTTTCGAAGACTCGTCACGTCACGTATTGTTTTCTGGGAGTCTTTGTTTCATAATCATCTACGTCGTACCCTTCTGGGATAACGTGTGACAATTTCGAATTTCGATTTATACTCTTCAATTCCAGGTGAGTTCGAGATTTTATGTTTATCGATGATGAGCGATGACGTATGATATGACATGACACGAGCTACATACGAGTGCGATACCTCGTATATACGAGCTGGGCTTGCCAAGAATGGCCTTTTTACTCGTCCGGCGGTTTCTCAACGATTTCAAGATATTACGACGCAGAGTTCGTAGCTGTGTGTTCCTGAGTTTACATCGCATTTGCCGACGTTGGAATTTTCGAAATCGGAGTTAATTTCGTCAAAAAAAAAAAGTAAAAAAAAATAGAAAGACCATGCCTCAAGTTAAACGAGAGATATATATGTCGATTTTTGGAGTCTATCAGGTATACCACCCTTGTCTTGCGGATTTCCCTCAAAATCGGTGTGTATCTTCCTTGAGGCATGACGAATCGACTGATTGATATCCTCACCATCGCCTAATTCGCCGATCATCAAAAGATATGGCGTGCGTAAGATTCCCTATAGAAAGTCAAGATACTACGGGGAGAAACACAAAATGTGGGATTTTTCACTCCAATTTTTGTTTTTCTGGCTTTATTTTTTTACACGTCTTACGTACCAGCAAGACAAATTACTGCACCTTTTTATTTTTTTTTTTTTTTCTGGTAGTTGTGCCCGAAACCAATTTCCGGATTTTTCTGAAATGTGCCTAGTTCACGAAAAAAAAAAAAAAAAAAAATGGTGCAGCAATGAATCCCTTTGGAAGACTATCAAGAAGCACGTGTCAACATTTCAGATCAAAATTCGAAAAAACCACCTGAGAAAGTGGCTGGCCAACAAAAAAGCTGATCTTGGCCAGCCCAGCTCGTACGAGGGATGGGACGAAATGGGTGGTGTGTGGTGTGGTGTGCATTTTTTAGACGTTTTTTGTCCATCCCATGTATTATCGTCGCACTTCTGTCTTTCTCCCTCCCTATCAATAGTCGTAACTCAGATCTGGGATCACAAAGTAGGTTCCTCTCCCTCCTCCCCCACTGCGGTTATTGCCTTGATGTTTATAGCGCAGAGGGTTCAGCCTTCCCAATGCTCGTCGATTTTCATCGAATTTTGCCAACTCACTATCTCGCGCTTTCCGCTACGAAGTCAAGATACTTGTTTTTGCGAGAAAACGTCGACACGAGCATGCGCTCGAACTTACGTCTTGGCTTCGTGGTTACCTGCTAGCTCACCGGGGCGACCGGCATTGATGCTCATTATAATTTTAGCTCGTGCCTGTATCTCCCTTCTGCAGTAAGGCCGAGCCTTGGATCCGCCTTTTGTTTTCGTATAAATCCTGGTAGCGTCTTGGACAAGAGGTCCATTGTACTGCTGTAGGATCAAGTGCAGCACTCGTTACCCTGATACTTCAAGTCTGTATCACCCAACCTGGGCCATCCCTTTGCCACGAACACAGGTGTGAACCAGTTTATGGTATAATATGCCATTTCGTCGTAAAATACGAAGAGCAGCGGTACTCATGAGGGTACATGTACGAACTGCACCCACCCCATGTGCATCAAGTGAGCCGCACGAACCCGAGCACCAGGCCTGGGCTGGATCTCTACTGATCTTGTACAACATATTTAGAAAGCACACCGTATAGGTGTGACCTCCCTTGAGTTCCACAGATGTCACATTTTGTTCCCCTCGAAACCCGTAGTTCGCGCGATGGAAGTATCATATGATATCCCACTCAGGTTGCAAAGATGAGTTTCGGTAAAATCATCGATCTCACGGCTGTGTTTTTTTTTTGTTTTATTCAATACAACATCAAACAAGGATGGGGGATGGAGGTGTGCGCGTGTACCTACCTCAGCAATATATTTACCTGACTAATGGTGCACAGCGCTACGCAAAATTGCTGGAGACTCGACTAGGTATTTTGTACTGCCTCAACGAGAACCATCGTACGATTATGCTATCGTTCGTCATCGAGTACGACTTGAAAAAAGCTACACCCCCGAATATATTTCGTGGTTTTCGCGAAGTGTAACGTACCGTTTTTATAATGGAACAGAGGACGCTCTCTAAACCCATAGAACTACACAAAAACATATAAATCAAAACGAGCTATGAATTCGCACTGTTAATAAAAACAAACCACCGGTTGCAAGTCCAAAGCTTGTGAATGCGCAGGCGAGAGAGACAAATTTCAAGCCCCAGCGCGTTGGTTCTGTTCTGCCCCATCACCTTTCAGCGATATGATTGGTCGATTCATCGGACACCAAAACCACGAGGAAGCACCATCGAAAAAATCGAAAGCCCGTTGCCTAGTCTCTTCATCGTGCCGTGAAGAGTCTGCGTATGAGAAGACGCCAAGCAACCGTGCTGTTGTCCTACGTCACCCAATGACCCTTCACTCGACGGCACACTACGATTAGTGTTGACCGTTGACCCCTCTACCGCCATCTACGAAGCGTTTCAACTGGCATGCCCGTCGTCGGATTCGCTTCCCTCGACATCGGAGTCGCTGTCCACGCTGCTGCTACTTTCCGACTCGTGGCCAATCTGTAAGGCCGAAACTGATGGTGTGTGCGCACTTCCTTCTTCATCGGACATGGTGCCACGCAGAAGGTAGTATCGTGATACTCTCCAACGACGACCATCCCTGCCGTTTAGCAGAGCTGTGGTGGTGCGGGATGCGTTGGCAATGCGTGCACTGTTTGGCCGCAAATAAAGAGAACAACAAAATAACCCCTTTCCTTGCCTTTCCCCTAATTTTGGGAGTCCCAATCTAACGGCGTTATTTTGGAATGCCTTGTTTGTCGTTGTGAGATGCCTGGCCGTGCCTGAGGCGAGATAGGTAAGATAGGCGCAAAAATCGCGTTCAGGCATTATTTCAGGCATGCCTTGAAGGCCTAGGCCTAGCTCGATCTGATCGCAACAACTGCCGAGGGATTTCGCCTGTTGCCCATTCAGGGAAAGCATTTCTGAAAATGGTTGCGTCATGTCTTAGTAACTAGTGCGAGGCCGAAGAGATACTCCCCGAGAAACAGTGAGGCTTTCTGCCCAGCACGATCAACAGTCGATATGCTCTTCGTCGTGCGTCGACTGCAAGAACTCGGACGAGTCAAAACAACCCCCCTGTACATGTGCTTCATTGACCTGCAGAAGGCTTATGATTCCGTCGACCGAGAGTTGTTGTGGGTGGTGCTCGCACGCTTCGGCGTACTAGAGAAGATGTTAACCGTTATCCGTCAATTTCAACGAAGGCGTGCAAGGTCGCGTGCGCGCGGTTGGCTGTGGGCACACTGAATGGTTCGATGTCACTCAGTGGCTGCGGCAAGGATGTGTGCCCCTACCGCTTCTGTTTAATGTCCCCTTCGCGTTTGTGATAGACACCGTGCTTATACGCTTCAGTGAGGACCCAGACATCTTGAGGGACTTGGTTCATCTCGAGGAGGAGCACAGGGTGAAGGGTGACCCACTAGTTCGCGTAACGAGGGCAGTATGGGGTATGCTGTACGCCGATGGTTCTGGTATTGTGTCTAAATCGGCGGAAGGGCTTGCGAAGATGATGACCGTTAGCGTGACTTTTTTCGAAGATGTTCTCACCGTATCCGAAACATAAACGGAGACTAGGCTGCTGCGGACACCAACTCAGGCACTACGGACCTCGCCGCCCGTTATCGAAGCACCGGGCCAGAGGTATAGACACACGATGCAGCTTTTGTAACTGGATGGTCTTGTCGTCGCAAGCGCGGACATTATGTCATAGATCAAACGATGCATCCGACTCGCAAGGGCATCCCATGTCGATGGTTATGATTCACAATTGGTTCAAGCGGGAGCTGTACGATATGGAGGATGCCCCGTTCACGCTTTATGTGCGCATGCTAAAGCCCGAGGTGATGGAGGCACTGTTGTTCGGGTGTGTGGCGTGGACCCTTGGTCAGGAGCGCTTCGCCGAACTCCGAACGGTACATGACAACCTCTTCCTACGCATCATTGGTTTCAAGCGCCGACAATGCACCGACCATATTGTGTCGTACGCCAAGGCTCTCAAGAAGGTACAATACGAGAGCGTTGAGGCCACCATCCATAAACGACGCGTCCTCTTTTCGGGGGCCGTACAGCGCACGCCTAATGAGCGGCTGACCCGGCGGGTGATGTTTGGGTCGATCGTCGGAGGGAAGAACCCGGGACCTGGCCGACCATAAAATAACCGGGCCCAATGTCTAGCAGATGACCGCAGGATTTTTCGAGCGACAGTGCGCTCCACAGAAAGCTCCCCTCTGCTGTTCGGAGCAGAGACGTTGTTATGGCCGACGGCGGCTAGGAAGAGCGGCAAGTAGCATCGAGGGGTCGTTGAGGCGGTGCATAATTCAGTGGCAAGGTGGCACAGGGGCGAAGCGGAGAGGAGCCGGCTACGGCATGCAGCTGAGGACGCCTAAGAGAGGCGGCAAGGGCGGGGCAGCCGAACTGATACAGCTGTTGACGAATGCAGAAACGAAATCGTAGATCGTGTGGCAAGGTATCGGTTCTGCAGCCCTCGAATTATATTTTTATTTGTTTCTTGTTGGTTTGTTCACTGAGGGGGGGGGGGCAGACGTAGTACAGGCTCTTGACACACCTATTGATGAGAGTAGAAGGGAGACGGCAGAAGGTAGAAGGTGTGGCATGGTGCATGTATCGGTTTCGTAGCAGTCAAGGGAACTTGTTACTTTCATCGCCTTGATATCGATTTTGCTCTTTTTCTCTCGTGTCTTTTTTCTTGCCTTTTTCCTTGTGTCTCCCCTTGTTTCCTTCCCCCTCCGCCGTCCTCTGCCGGTGTCTTCCTCTTGTTCGTGTTGCTTCGCACGTGCTTCAGTTATCTGTTATTCTTGGGCATTTATGATTTTCTTCTACTGTTGATAGGGGCGCTTCTGTTTCCTTGCGTCATTTGTATTATGTTTCATTTCATAATTCGTTTATTTGCATCGTCTTTTCGTTCTTCTTTGTTTGATTTGGCTCGTGTCGTTGTGTTCTTGTACCCGGTACGTTGACATTTCGCTTGCTTTACTCATTAGTTGGAGTATGATTTGGTTTGGTTTTATGTGTCTCACAGTCTGCGACCACATAATTTGTATTTCTCTAGGATTAAGAATCAGGAAAGGCACTGGAGGGTGGTAAGAACGAGTTTAATGTGAAGACACGTTCGTTGCCCCGATGGCCTATCGATAGTGGTGCCCTTGAATGCTTCTAAGAGTTGGTCTATGGGATTCGAACCTCACGTGGGTCGGACTATGAGTTTAATTTGGAAACATTAATATTAATGAGGAGCTAACGATGCGAAAAGGCCGAAGGCCGACGAGCATCGATTAGATGCTCTTCTATAAGGGGTTGTGTGTGTGCCGGTGGAGGTCTACCCCTGCTCACGAACAGACACAAACGGACAAAAAACAGTTCTGAAAACTGCCACATCGTGCCTTTATTTACCGGATTGCTTGATATTGAGGTTTGTCCGTCCCTCGTCTGTTCGCTTTGCTTTTTACGTGCGACGCTTACACCGAACTGATTTAGACGCGCCCGGGACCGATAGACGCCCGCTTTTTCGTGTTTACCGTCTCGTACTGCTCGTGTCGAGACTGGTGCCGAGATTGCAGAGCTAAGCCATAGTGACTGCCCTAACTAACTCCTACCAGTGGCAATTGTCACTGGTATTTTATATTCAACCTCCGCGCTCTCTCTCAAGCACCAAGTAAGTCCAGATTTGCACCTGCAACAAAACAAGCAACGTGCACCACGAGCAAACGGTATACCACCACCACCACCGCCACCCCCGCCCAACCAGCCGAAGGAGGACTGGAAGCTGTTGTTGCTCGTAGTAGCTGGTGGGCGTTGGTGGGGTCTTTTTCCCGCGGTCTGGTGATGGTGGTCGGGTGCTTGATCTGTGGCGGCGATGGTGGCTCAAGAAGAGAGAGCTTTTTGGACCCAGAAAACTAATTCTACCACCTCATCACAACCACCCCCACCACCACCCCCACCACAACCACCCCCCTCCACCACCACCCCCACCACCATCCACCAAGAGCAGCAGAAGCTCATATTGCTCGTGGCGGCTGGTGTTCGTGGTGGTGTAGTGGTCTCTGTGTGTTATGTTGGCTGTGAGCTTCGTGTTACTCGGTGCCCGTGAGCGATGATTGCGTGGCTTTTGCCTTGTGCACTCCTCTCTCGAGAAGAACGAGCACCAGTATCATATACATAGAATATATACATACTGCTGTGTATATTATACCTGGTACGAGTTTTCAATGTTTCCACTGCTGCTGCTGCTGCTGCTGCTGCTGCTGCTGCTACTGTATACCACCTCACTACAAGTACTCCCACCACCACCCCCACCACAACCACCCCCACCACCACCACCCCCACCACCATCCACCAAGAGCAGCAGAAGCTTATTCCTCGTGGCGGCTGGTGTGTGTGGTGGTGTAGTGTTTTCTGTGTGTTATGTCGGCTGAGCTTTTCTCGTGTTACTCGTTGCTCGCGAGCGAGATACCAGTATCATATTATGCTGCTGCTGCTGTGCTGCTGCTGCTGCCGGGGTATACCAGGTATATGCCAAGCGATTTGTGGTATACAGCAGTAGTTTACAATATATTTACACTGGAATAACTCATATTGATACTCGTGACTCCCCCTACGTATAATACCTGTATGGTTTTTGCAAACATTATTTTTTCTTCTTGATTTTGTTTAATTTTTGTACGACAACTTCACTACTCTTGGTCGTGGAACGATTGTACCAGGTACTTTTTTTTTTGCATTTTGCTGTTGAACTTATTCCTTTTTTTCAAGTATACCTACGTACGTATTTGACCTATATAGGAAGGAGCGAGAAAGGAAGGGCGAGATAATAAATGGGATGGAAACAAAATTTAAAAAAAAAATGACCACGAACACCGACACCCCACCGATCCACGTCTGTACAATGTTTCGCGGCGACGCTCATCGCTTTGCGAGAAATGTTGGTGGGAGGTGTTGGGACAACCGGCCCAGGGATCAACCGACCCACCCAGTTACTCGCTCACCCACAACCCACAACGCACCCCCACCAACCTATATACTCGCGCGTGAGCCAAAAAAGGTTCATGTGCTGACACAAATCGCTTTTAATACAAAACGATCCAATCAATGACAATTGCAGGAGCACAGCAGAAAGAGGAAAACGGCCAACGCAGTAGCATAATGCAGTTAGGAGTTTAACCACTTGAAGGCGTTTGTCACGCTCCTCATTCTCACCGTTCTTGTGAACGGAACCAAGTGCTGAGAGCGCCTATTAATAGTAGCGCGTGGGCATGCACATTTCGATATTAGTCGACGAGGGAAGAAAAGGCTAAAGTCTTCTCGCGTTACAAACGCAAGGCGCGGTCCGTTGTGTGTCGGGGGGGGGGGTGCTCGTTTGTGAACCCGAATCTGAGTGACAACTATTTGATAGGAGCAGAAAAGTAGGGCGAAGATAATATAAGGGATGGAAACAAAAGCACACACAGCAGCAGTCGTAGTGCATACTTTTTTGCGAGTACGTATCATACGTACATTAATCCATCCACTAACCGTATGATACGCTATTTTTTGTTTTCCCATCCTACCAGGTATTCATTTTCTTCGCACTTCCGTCTTTCTCCCTCCGTAGTCGTAACTCAGATCCGGGGTCACAAGGTAGGCTCCTCTCCCTCCTCCCCCACTACGGTTCTTGCCTTGCACTTTTATCGCGAGAAGTGTTCAGCACTTTCTTCCCTCGTCAACTCTCGTCGAACTTCGCTTACGCACGCTATAGTATGCGCTCTCGACAAGTCGGTGTCATTTCAGGATAAAAACCTCCATGTGGAGAATCGAACACTCGACATCCGACCCAACAGGATTCGTGGCTACCAGTCAGACCGCCGGAGCGACCAATACACTGCTGTAGTACGCGTTCGTGCCTTTTTCACCTGACCCCAAGATAAAGAAGCACATAAGTTCGACAAATACTCGAGTATACGCGTGCACGACGAGCTCGTCGCCCCCCTCGTCTCCAACGACACGGACTCTGGGGCGGACTGCACCCCCCCCCCCCTTCTACGAGATGCACTCAGTCATCTCTACTGGTGCGGTAGCCGCGATATAGTACGCGTAACTCAAGCGTTCTCAGGGGACTCTCTCCAATTCTTGAGCTACAACAACAAACAGTGGCGGGTCCTTCGGGGGCCAGGTCGGGTCGAAAGGGATGAAACCGCCTTCRTTGATGGCTGATGATTACTCGTAGGTTATTTTGTAGGGCTGTGAGTCGGTTTCATTTCACGACTAATAACTAGTCGCTATTCGGCGAAGCCGACTAGCTGACTTTAGTCGGTAAGTCGGCTGGCGAAGCCAGCCGACTTGCCGACGAAAGTCAGGCGAGCGAAGCGAGCCAAAAAAGCCCCCCCGGCGAGGGGGGCCCGCTGGAGGCGCCCCCGGAGGGCCCGCCGGAGGCGCCTCCGGAGGATCCCGCTGAAGGCGCCGCCGGAGGCCAAAAATACGCTATTTGGCTTCACTTTACGCAAGAAAAGCGCAAACAATATGACCTACAGTAGATTCACATAAGTTTTGAACGAAAAACACAAAAGAGCTTCAGTTTACACAAAAAAATCACAAAAAACGAGAAGTACAACGCATTTACCAGGTAGATCTACCCATGACTAGAGGAACGTGACAGCAATTGTTTGAGTCGCAATACTACCTGGAGGGGATATGGGCGAAAAAACTAACTCATCACCAAGATAGCGGTGCAAAAAATATCCCCTGAAGAAAGGTCTTGGATCCCTCCGTGATGTTATTCGTTTATTAACGTCTCTCCCAACCTTGCGCAAAACGCGCGGTCGATGACGGCGGCAAGTCCTAAAAGTTTCCACAGCGGGTTTTGATCTGAGCGGCTTGCTGCGCCTCTGCTCGTGCTTCACGCGAGCCGCCTTTACCGCAATTTTGAATTATTATGTAGGATCAAGTATAGAAATCCGGTGACTTGGCTGTAGCCCGCGTGTGGTTCCAGTGTTATGAGACCGAATATTTCGAAAAACGCCGGTTGAAAACACTACTTTAGACACTAACCCTAGCCCTAACCCCAACTCTGACCCTTACGAGCTTTGTCTCGAAAAAACTACTTTTTTTTGTTTGAAAAATTGGTCGACCACAGTAAAAAGTACATGAAATATTATTCCCCGATTTCCATACTTTATCTAGATAATAATGAGGAGCTATTGATGTGAGAAGGGCGCTAGCCCTTCGAGCATCAATAGATGCTCTTCCTAATGGGTTGGGTATGTGCCCGTGGGGGTGTACCCCCCTGGTCGCGAACGGACACAAACAGACGAAAAACAGTTCTGAAAGCTGCCACAGCGTGGCTTTATTTTAAAGAATGCGCTTTAATTATTTTGAGGCTTCATGTTTTTCGTCCCTCGCACTTCGCACTTCGCCACTTCGTTCGCTTTTGCTTTTTTTTTTGGCGCGCGTACGCCGCTGACACTGAAGCCGATTCAGACACGCTACGCGGGACTGATAGATGGCCCGCTATTTTTGTGCGACCGTCCTGCTGCTGCCTCGTGTCGAAAGGCCGTGCCGAATCGGAGAGCTACTGGCGGTAGTGGACTGCTCAATACATGCTGTTGACCACAGTGACATATTGTCACTGCAGTTTTTTTTAACCCTGCGCTTCTAAGCTCTCAAGCAAAGATGTCGGGAGAGACATGTCAAGCAAGGTCAAAACATGGCGCTGTCAAGGGTGTGAGGCGTGGAGTGTTCCACACTAAAAACTAGTTGTTTGGCTGACAGCACGGCATGTCAGGCTTGTTCAGGGTACATTAAAGGAACACACCCACCACCAGATGTACAAAAACGCCTCGCCGCGCACGTCCTTTAGCTGCCAACAGGCAGAAGCTTCGCTATCACCACCGGCAACACACAAACACCCATCACCACCACACCACCACCACACCACCACTACCATCACCACACTCACCATACCATCACCACACCGACCACTACCATCACCACGACCACCACTACCATCACAAACACCACCAGCCTATTTAGAAGCTTCCCAGCGCCTTTGATTAGTTGATGAGTGGCTGCAGCAGTGGTGGTGATGGTCGATGATCGATTCGGCGCTGTTTAGGCTGTGGCTGCAGCGCTTACAGCAGTGTTAGGTTGTGATGGTTGATGATCGATCGTGATTTGCGTGCTTGCTCGATTGATCGGACGAGAGATAATAGAGCATCATCATCACACACCGAATTTTAGCAAAACCAGCCACCACACACATAATACATCTTCACCACGCATCACCCCACCTGCGACTACCACCACTTAGTTAGCTATATGGAGATGCCACAGTATTGCAATATGCCCTGTCTATGGCTGTGTTCTCCTTCTTTAGATGTTCGGGTGGCCCAGCAGGTGCTGTGAGGATGGGGCATGTGATGGTGTGCGCCTTGTCTTATGCACTCCTCTTTCTCGAGAAGAACGAGTGTATTATATCATACCAGTACATAGTATAGCAAGGCACCAAGGTACCATCCACCAGCAAAACAACATGAAAAAAGACAGTAGCCGAGCACCAGGAACAGCACCACAACAACCAGCCACAAACACACAAACACCTAGCCGAGCAACAGGAGCCACCAGACGCTTTTGTTGCTCGTGGCTGACTTAGTGGGCCCGTTGGTGGCCAGTTGTCCAGCTGCACCTCGATACCTTGCCGTAGGGACTGATGATGCATACACCCGTCACCAGACCAGCCGCTTCCATATATTGCCTGGCTACAGCCGGCAGCCCAGGCATTTTTTCTTTTTTTCCTATCGCATTTGTTATGAACTGCCAACGTACCGGGTACGAGAACACTACGACACGAGCAAAACCAGAAAATAAAACAAAAAGACAATAAAAACAAAAATTATGAAATGATGCAGAATACAAAACTCGTGCTTATTATTGGTGCCGAGTACACTGATGCCCTCGTACGGAACAAAAAAAAAAAATGGCCACGAACACCGACACCCCACCGATCCACTCCTGTACAAGGTTTTGCGCTGACGCTCATCACTTCACTAGAAATGTTGGTGGATGGTGTTGGGACAACCGGCCCAGGGACCAACCGACCCACCCAGTATTACTCTCTCACCCACAACCCACAACGGACCCCCACCAACCTATATACTTGCGCATGAGCCAAAAAAGGTTTATGTGCTGACACAAATCGCTTAAAATACAAAACGATCCAATCAATGTCAATTGCAGGAACACAGCAAAAAGAGAAAAACCGCCAACGCAGTAGCTTAATGCAGTTAGGAGTTTGACCACTTGAAGGCGTCTGTCACGCTCCTCATTCCACCGTTCTTGTAATTCAGCGGTGCGGTAAAGGCTACTGCTTCAC
>MEHQ01003272.1:0-32203 GCA_008828725.1 Saccharina japonica | reverse complement strand
ACCAACCCACCCACCCAGTAACTCTCTCACCCACCACGCACACCCATCAACTACTTGCCGGTCACTAAAAAAAAGGTTTCTGTGCTGACACAAATCGCTTAAAAAAAAACGATCCAATCAATCACGATTGATTATTGTAGGAACACAGCAAAAAGAGAAGAACCGCCAACGCAGTAGCTTAATGCAGTTAGGAGTTTGACCACTTGAAGGCGTCTGTCACGCTCCTCATTCCACCGTTCTTGTAATTCAGCGGTGCGGTAAAGGCTACTGCTTCACGCGGGCGAGCAAAGTTTCGGGGTCGCGTGCACTCGCCAAGGTGGTCCGCGGGCCGATAATGGCCACAACTTCGCTGACGGGATCTCCACCGTTGGCATTGGGTGCGCCAGGGCTGACACCGTCGGCACCGTCGAGAGAGATGGGCTGTTCCGTCATGTTTGCGTGTGTGTGTGTGGATCTCCCGCTGTGCGCTGCAGTGTCACAGGGCATGGGAGGGTATCCGCAGCCCGCAGCAATTCATGTTAAAAGCTGTACCCCGCACTAAAAAAAGCCTTCCCACAGTTAGTTAAGGAAACCCAATAAGTCGGAAAGTCGGCACCTCCGTTTCACGACTGACTATTAGTCCGACTAATAACTACTGTAGTCCGCGACTTAAGTCGTGCCGACTCACAGCCCTAGTGAATTGACACACGAGACGCAGTGAAACGTGGAAGTGTGGAGGGCTTACTAAGGTATATTTGTACCCATCCGCCGGAGGATGAAAAAAAAAAGAAAACAAGCAGAGGAGCGCGATGAGCAAATAAACAAGGCAAATACTTCTTGCTGTGCGACTATTCCTACTACTACTACTGCTGTTGTTGTGCTAAAGACGTGATTCATATACGTAGCGGTATCATATGCATAATGTTTATTTCAGACTGTTTAATTTTAATTATAATTTAATTTTAATTATTTCTTCCCCCACAAATAGACACACACTTCCTGAATTTTTCAGCCTCAGATTGTGTCCGCTTCATACGGGATGCACATCCTACATGAGGACACATTAAATCCTTAAGTACGCGCGATCGAAGTATTACACTCAGCTAGCAAATATGAGCTTCGACGAAATCCTCGAGCTCACAGCTAGCTGTTGTTTGTATTTTTATTTTTTTTAATAATACCCCACGGCATGTAGATTCGATACATGGTATCTGCAGACCGGCGAGCTGCGTATATAGACGTCAACGATGCTGCGGACATACGTAGCCTAATATATACGTACATACGCTGGTCGCCTTGATTGTCCATTAATAGTGGTACCCTCGAAAAGGCTTCTGAGCTTGTTTCCGGAGTGAAAGTCTCACGTGGGCACGTGCGTCGATTTTTTTAGTTTATTAAAAGAAATACTTAACCCTTTTAGGACTGCAGTCCCGTTTTGGGGACAAACCACTCTAATCCTAAGTAATTTGTCCCCAAAACGGGAGTCCAGTCCTATAAGGGACAAACTACCGAGAGCGCCTTATATAGTGGTGTGGGTATGAATAGGCACAGTTCGATGCGAGTCGACGAGGGAAGAAAGGGCTGAAGTCTTCCCGCGATAAAAATAGAAGGTACAAACCGTAGTGGGGGGGGAGGGGGAAGACCCTACTTTGTGACCCCAGATCTGAGTAATAGCACTACGTACGATAGACAATTTTGGAAGGAGAGAGAAAAGGTGGGCGAAGATAATAAAAGGGATGAAAAACAAAAGAAGCAGGGTATCGTTTCTCTGTATCATGCGCACCTGGTAAATGTAATCGTCGGAACTCACATTTGCAAGCTTTGTGGGTTTTTTTTATCGCGCGTATTACGAGTATTGGATCTTATCTTTGTTGGCAAGTCATCTTTTGTCGTCACTCGATAACACGGAGTAATAATCAGTTGTATTACGGTCGCCCCGGTGGGCTAGCAGGTAACCACGAAGCCTGTAAGCGTCAACAAAGCGAGTTCGAGCCCCGCCGAGTGCATGCTCTTGGGCACTTTTTCTCGCCAAAAATATCTTGACTAGCAGAAAGCGCGAGAGCGTGAGTTAGCAAAAATCGATGAAAGTCGACGAGCGTTGGGAAGGCTGAACCCTCTGCGCAATAAAAATGAAGGCAAGAACCGTAGTGGGGGAGTGGGGAGAGGAGCCTACTTTGTGACCCCGGATCTGAGTAACGACTACGAAGGGAGGGAGAGACGGAAGTGCGAAGATAATACATTGGATAGAAAAAAACAAAAAAACAAATGCATTGTTTATCATGCTCAAGAGTTGGATCCTCGAAATATCGAGTATTAAATGCATTGTGTACGTACGACGTGAACGTACCTTGTACTCAATATGTATACGTAATACATACGGTTAATATATACCAGGTATATTGTTTGTCATACGCACCTGTCACACATAGTAGTCTTACAATGTCATCCTAATTATTATTATCATTATTATACGTAGCATTTCATCGGCCGGTCGCCCCGGTGGTCTAACTGGTAGCCACGAAGCCTGTTAGCGTTGGATGTCGGGGGTTCGATTCTCCTCGTATGGAGATTTTTATACTCAAACGACACCAACTGTCGAGAGCGCATATTATAACGTGGGTAAGCACAATTCGGCGAAAGTTGACGAGGGAAGAAAGTGCTGAAGTCTTCTCGCGATAAAAAGCAAGGCAAGAACTGTAGTGGGGGAGGAGGGAGAGGAGCCTACTTTGTGACCCCGGATCTGAGTTACGACTATTAATAGGAAGGAGATGGAAAGGAGAGGCGAAGATGAAAAATGGGGTGAAAAAAAAAAAAAAAAAAACGACCATCTGAAAGTGCAGCTCGTATTTCAATTATACCATCCACATACACCTATACGTATGTCACAATCATCAATCATATCTTGAGTACTTGACAAACGTATACCTATAATAATGCCGTCCCCCACATGAACGGCTTTACCGGCTGCTCATCGACGTTTCAACAATCAAAGCCGAAAAGGTGACATTTACTTGTGCCTTTCAATAAAATCTACTCTTATGTTCCCCCTCTTCATGAGAAATCGATACCCCTCACCCCTGGAGAGGTTTTACACCGACCGGCCTGCAAAATCACACATAAAAAAATCCTCACCCTCATTATCATCCCCACTCTGTGATAGGCAGGAAAACTCAGTAATGTAATACATTTCTTCCGTCCGACTATTAGAGTCCCCTACACGGCATCTATGTGCCAACCCCACGTCGTCGGCATCAGCCCCCGCTCTTCTCCCCTTCTCCTTCTCCTCGCTTGTCGGTCCCGTAATGATAGCTTGTATCAGTATCATCGGCGTGAAATCGCAACCTGTGAGGTCACTGGAATTATCTGAAGAAGGCTTTCCTTGTAGATGTTTTTTTTTTTGTCATGGCGCTCCCATCCCTTCCTCCGACTACACTCGTCGCCCGCTGGTCGATGGCTTCGCTGCCTTCCCGTTCGAGGCGCTCAAAGATTTTTACCGCAAGGGTGACAAGTTTATGGCAGCGCTCGTCGAAGGACACGTGTCTAACGCAAGCGTGGTGGTTGCGCTTTCGCGCCTCAGAAGTTGAAGCCGCTGATCCATCTTGGTCAGTACTTCCGGCACGCAGGTGAACCCCCGCTTGGGGCGTCCGCGTAGGTGACGTCGATTAGTATGCTGTTGTGTTGGAAGTACGCTGCTGACGCGTCTCGGACGCCCCCCCTCTCGATTACAATGTCCATGCGTAGGTCCCTGTCCGCGTCAAAGGGCGCCCCGCTTTCCACTTGGTGGTGGACGGATGTCTGCTCCAGGAAGCGGGAGATCGCGTAGATCAACGGCTGATGTTGATATACCTGCACGCCCGCGCGGTGGCACAAACGTGCATGCCGCGGGTTGGCATCCGCTGAACCACAGGCAGGGCACGTCACCGAAAAATTATCTTCGACCCCCAGATGTCGCCCCCCTGCGTACAGCAATTCCTGGGCTGGTATGACGCAATGGACGTCAACCGGGCTCGCTCGCAACCGCGCGGCAGCTCCTGGTCCTGACTGGCTTCGCTCCCTTGCTTGAATATTCGGGGGCGTCGCTCTCGCCGAAAGAACCGACCTCCTCCGGCGGGCACGCGTGGGTGGGGAGTCCGTCCAGATATGTTACTTACCTGTCGTACCGCTCCCGGTTGACCTGTTTTCCGAGTTTTGTCTGCGCTTTGTGAGAGTTGGTGGTCTCAGCGTCGTGTGCTGCTAACACCTCTCGATCCAAATTTCCGGATGCGCTGACCTCCTCAGGGCGGGATGTCTTGTCCCTCCAGCCCCGCAGCACTATTTTAACCATGTCCTCTTCCGTGACCCCGCCCCCGTCGCGGAACGCCTCACACTCCCTCCCATAAACTGGTCACCTGTTTTGACCCTGGAAGGTTCGTCTGCAACTTCTCCCTGCGACCCGCCTGGACTGCCGTTGGCGTTGCCACCAAGCTCCCTACCGATGTGGACATATTTCTCGTTTCTGCCGTCGGCATTCCGAACCCCCTTGGTCCCTTTGACAAGCTGGCCTGCGCTCGTCGGTGGGGTAGCAGTGTGAGCCGTTCCGCCATGCATCCCTCGTCGAAAAAAGACGATTCCTCCGCCGTTCAAGGAAGCCCGAGAAGGTTTTCAAGCATCTACATTGCGCCACTATCTGCCCGTCGACAAGCTGGCAGGGACTGCTTTGGGTCCATCATCCGCTCAACAAGTATCGTTGGGCGGCATAACATGCAAGAAAACAAAAACGAAAAATAGCCATAGAGTGGTGCTACAAGAACGTTCGGGTACAGTACGGTCTAAACTCGATTAGGTACCGGCCCCCAGGTATTGTGGTATTGTAATAAATATATACCCTTACCCCGTGTATCGTGGCACGGGGCTTATAGAATCTACAGAAGCTCTGGTTACGGGTGTGGATATGTTACAGAAGTCAAGGAAGGTTCCGGGTATTGTAACACAGGCGTACATAACTCACAGGATTTCCGTGCGGGTGTATATTAGGTGTACCTGTACCCTGGGTATTCTGGCACGGGGCGTACAGAACGTACAGAAGTTCCAGGTACGCGTATAGATGTGGTACATAACTCACAAAAGTCTAGCGTGCGGGTATATATGTCGTACAAAACTTACAGAAGTTATTTGTAGGGTACAACACCCGGGGAAATACCCCGGGTATGGTTTTGTTGGTACCCTACAGAACACAACCTTGGAAGGGTCCCTTGACAGGGAAAATCAAACAATGGCGCAGCTTCCAAAGTTGAATGTCAACGGTTCAATTCGGTAATACTTACAGCTGGAGTAGTTTTGTATGTTTATTAAAGAAATGTTGAAACCTCTGTGGTCAACACAAAAACCATCGAAGGATATGTTGTCTGGTGTCCTCCATTACGGCTCGTCTTGATGCCCTGGGGGGCAGTGCGGTTCGTGCAATTGAGCACTCAGACCAGAACTGTACACTTACTACTGATGTAGGCGACATGGCCCTTTCCAGCGCCTCGCTCAAGGGGTCGACCAAACTGGTCAGTCTCAAGAGACAAAGAGGAGTTATCGGAGTGCCAGGTCCACGACATGAAGCAGTACCTGCGGAAGGACATGGTTGTTCCATCAGACGTCTGGGCGGGCATATAGCACAGCTGCGCACCTCGAGATTCGCGGACATCCTTACACGTAGAACACACCAGAGGTCTAGGTGTGAGTATGACTATGGCGTCATGCTCCATGCTGACGAAAGCACATCAACTTTAAGTTCCCATTGCAGTCGTACGGCACGGGTGAGCGCGCCGCTATGGGGGCGTGGGTGCTGCTAGAAGTAGGGCAACAAGGAGGGGGGGCGGAAGTCGGGACGGGCGCTGACTCCGAATGTCCGCAACGGTTAGCGTTCACCTTAGTGGGGGGCGAGTTGAGACAGGTAGGGTTGGTCTATACTTGGTATACGTAGAGTGTATGGCAGACTTGATTGATTCACCTTCGAGTTACTGCAGTGCAGTTATATTTTTCACAGTATATGATGGTAGATGCACCAGGTTTCGGCTTCAGCCGGACCTACAACGTTCTGTGTATTGTTCATTGATTGGAGAGGTCAAGCATGTACCCTCATAGCAAATGGACTACAATGTGGAAGCACCCCACTCGTCGGTTGCGGCTGGCCTGTGCAATGCCAACATGATATGTGGCTGTCGCCGAAAAAAAAAGAAAAAAGAAATAAGAAACACTGAAAACAATACAGTTATGTCCTGCTGACCCGGGTAGCATCCAGGGGAGTCATTGGACTACATCAACCAGAGTGAACCCGCACAGAAGTCGGGTTTGCCCCGTACTGTCAAATCTGTGCGGCGTGTTCTCAACATTTGCCCTCGCCTCTAAGACTCACTTGTTGCTAACACTGAATGTCTGCCTTATATTGCGGTATAGTCTCCCTCGTGGTAGGGAACCCCATTTTCCAGGTAGGCAGATACTTTGGTACGTCATGATTTATTCGTTTTTACTCGATTGATGTGATCTCTACGGTAGGTGCCCTATAACGCTCGTTGTCTTTCTTCAGCATTATGATCGCGTTAATTTCTGTTTTTAAGCTGATTTTTGTAGGCTTCATGTTTAGACCGGCTTTCGCCTTGCAAGCTACTGAGGTGTGGCGGTGGGCTGTGAAGCGCGGTACCTTCGATCTATGCTCCGAAATTTCGGAATATATAGTGTACCTTCCTGCTTTTTAAGGCGTATCATTCCACAGCCGTTCAGTGTGGGCTTGTGTCATGGTATCCCCGGTTCCCTTCGATTGTTGGTGGAGGTAGTACCATTTATGATTTCTCTGAGAAAAGTAATAGTTTCCCTCTCGCTAAAACTATTTCGAGACGCCAGGAACCGCTAATATCAATCCAGCGCGTGTGAGTGATATGCGTAACCTGCACAGTAGTCGGGCTCGTCCCTAACCTAATGCTAATGACGTAGCCGTAAGCCCGCGTTTCGTTAAAATTGTGGTAATGACCGACGAGAAAGCACAAACCGGCGGTTTTGCACGCATCGCTGATCCAGCACGGGGATGCGTAAATAAAACAAAACCGAAGTAATGTTATTGAAGTTTACACAGGAACCGACGAGTTCACTCGGCGGGGGTTGCCCTGACCCCGGGAAACACCCACTTCTGGCGTGAAATTGCGTGCTACCGCGAGTGGCTCGCATGCCCTTCTTGAGCCGCGACATGGAACATACGGTCTGTCCCAGTGCTCTTTTATGTTGGGACATACCCTTTTGACTCCACTGCTCCATGGGTTAGTGTTAGGGTCTGCGTCAGAGGGGTAGGGTACTCTGTGACAGCTGTGGCATTATTCAGTTTCGTACTGTTCGTTGATTTCGCACGGGAGGTTCGAAAACCTGCTTCCAATAGTTATTACCAGGTATTTTGTTTCGGCATGAGGATCGGTGAGATTGCAGGGGTAGTCGGCTTGGCATGGAAGTGCATACAAATATTAGAAAGAATGACAAAAAAACAAGAACAACAGGTATTGCAGCCCGATCACACCCCTGTAATGTATCTCCGATTGTGACGGCATACGCACTATTTTCACGGTTTGATGCTGCCACGGGGCTTTAACACTGGTGAGAATGTCCAGGTTTTTGGTCCTGCGAGTACTCTGGGTCATACTCGGTATCTCTGACGCCGCGAAGTTGCGAGTACTGCAAACCTTAGGACGTACTGATCCTGTCCCAAGATACGGAAGACTGTCCTGTACCCGTTACCACGTTTACTGTGCACTATTACCACCGAGCCAACAGTTCTTTGGCGTGGTTAAGGTTTACGTACACATACAAAGGCGAGTACGCCTCGCGCCGGTTGCTGAAATTAAACCATTGGACTGTCTACCGCAGGTGGTACAGCGGTAAGTAGCCCTCGCGAACCTATGCTTGGCTTAAACCGCGTGTGAAAGAAACCTTCGTTTCGACTCTCACCGGGGGGGGGGAGGAGGCATACATGTGATGCGGATTACCCCAACTCCGGTGCTTTTTTTTTTCTTCTGTTTTTGGACCCCAACTAGGTTACTACGCCGGGTACGTAGCAAGTGCTTTCACGTTCGGCCGCTTCGTGAGCAGTTACTATTTGGGGCAAGTCACCGATTCTGTCGGCAGGAAACCGGTGATCATTGCCGGCCTGCTTTCAATCATCGTGTTCTCCTTGGCCTTCGGGCTCTCTCCTACCTTCGGCTTTGCCGTTTCATCGAGGTGCGTATCAAGCGCATACCTATTTTCCTGAAAGGGGTGCAGTACCTCCTTGTGTTCGTGAGGCTGCTCGCTTGAGGAACTTTTCGAAACCTCACCTACAAACGGACAGCGAAAACGCTACTAACAGAGTCGTGATCTAGGAATGCCGCGGCGAATAATTTCGCAGCGACTGAATGGAATTTCACCGATATGGGATAGTTCCTCTGATTGAGCACCCCACCTCCAACCATCCCTCGTCAATCAAAACATTATTCCTTGCGAGGCAAGCAAAACGTGCTACGGCTATCGTAGCACGGATCATTATTTGTTTCCATGGTTGGTTCCCAAGCCGTGGTGGGAGGGAGTTTATGCGATTATAGGGCACATATTTGAGGACAAATTGTATCAATGTTTATCTGCGATACTCTTACGCATTCGCGGGGTTGCTCTTTGCATTTCACAACCAACCTTTCACAACCAATCGGGTCCCTGGTTATATATGCAACGTGTCGGCCTCTTGGGGGTGGGGCGGTGGGGGGCACACTGCTTATGCTGATCATGCAGGCTTATCTTGGGACTGACAAATGGCATGGTGCCCGCCCTGAGAACCACGTTGCGCGAGGCTTGCGGACAGGAGCACATTCTGCAAGGGATGACCTACTTCGGAGGTGAGGGCCGCACGAAGCGCAACTCGTCGTTGTGGATATCGACACCTTTCTTGGGAAGACGTCTACGTGTACGTTTTGGCTCGCTTGTTTCGACAGCGGCACCGCTAGGTTAACCTGTAAACACCGGCGATCTCCCCGACGAACCACTTTCCCGTGTCTGAGCTACTGATCGTGGTGCACTGTTGATTTAAAACTCTGCACAGGCTGCAAAGCATTCAGCCTCGTGCTGGGGACCGCGATGGGAGGCCTTCTAGCTCAGCCGGCTATCAACTACCCCAGTGTATTTTCTCATACTGGTTTCTTCGGCAGGTCAGTGAACACACAAGGAGAAGCTTATTTGACGGTTACTTTGCTCAAGTGTAGACTGCTATTAATACCGTGTACCGTATCGGATTTTTGCAGCAGGCCATTGTTTGTGAGTATTTTCATACCTACACAATCGCCGAAATATTCGCACGTGTTATGTGTGGTATCCACTCAGAACGCCAATGCTGTGACTAAAATGTGTTTATTGGCAGGGCGGCGGGAATTTGCATGTGCCCTTGAGACGGAACGCAATTCAACCAATAGTCAGTGAACCCCTTTGAGACCCCTTCCAAGAGGAATGGGATGCATGCTACGACCATGCTTTGTCTGAAGCTCCAAACTTGAGGAGCTCTATAGCTCAATCTTTGGACTGATTTTGGGCGAAAGCGAAAGTGCTACCCGATGCATAGTACCATGGCCCAAGTACACAAGTAACAATACTTCAACACGAGGATGAAAGTCCGACGATATGGGGTCGAGAAACACAACCACCCAGACGCCATTGACTGGTGCTACGATAGGAGGGGTATCCACATTTTCACTACGTCGTACCGGGTTTTGGCCACTCGGACGTCTAACTTAAAATTGGACCTAAACATAGTTTGTATGCGTTATACGTAACAAAACCTTCAATGGCGGTGCAATGGCGGTGCACATAGAAAGAACGACGAAAAAACAAAAAACAAAAAAGGTTATGAGTGCAAGGCAGTGACGCAGTAACTTGGCCGAGTGGCTCTGTGCAGGTGAAAAACAAGCACCCATACATGGCCCCCCTACCAACCGTAGCACCAGTCCATTTCAGGCCAAATAGTGCTACCTGTATCGTAGGACGCGTCATTTCGACCATAGCAACGATAGCGCTGGTGTGAGCAACCGTGTACGATCAGAGTGAACGGCCCGGCAGTGCGGGTAGGGTCGTGTTGCAACCGTTCCGTACGATCCCGTGCACGGTAAATCGGACACCACTGTGTCACGGAAAACCATAGTAAATAGGGACCCACGGTGCAGATCATTACCCATATAATTCCCTACCCTTTAGTACACTATTTGGTAATAATAACTCGGCCCTCCGTAATAGTTGGTGTCCTTCTCGAATCATGCTGTGGCCGTTGCTGGTAATAGTCATATTTTTTTTAGTCGCCGATTTCCGCCTCAGAGGTTATCAATAAGGTTAAGCTCTGCCTTTTATGCACGCTGTCTCACATCCTGAATAAAGCCACCGTTTCTGGCGAATCGTGTTGACGTTTCGTCTGTCATAGGTACCCCTATCTGCTCCCTAACTTGGTCGGGTCTATTGGAGCGCTCGTTTTGCTGCCGCTCGTAGTATTGTACATGCCGGAGACGAAAGTCCTTGGGACGCAGCGCGCCAGAGGGGAACTACAAGGAAGCAGGTGAGAGAGTGACATTCGTAATAATAGCAGCGATGGGTTTTGTGGCGCGGTTCTCCACAGGCTGGAGGCGTGTGCCGGGGTATGTTCTGCGACCCGTACTACGATAGAGGTGGTACGTTTCGGCCGAAACTTTTTCTGGATGATCGGGGCTCCTAATCCAGAATCGTCGGAATTCCTTTTTTTTGTGTCACCATATGTTTCGTTGTCTCGTTCTTAGGCCATGGGATTATTCATCTTGTTTTCTCGTTCGGCCATAGTTTCTGGTTTCTTCCAATAATCGGTTTAGGGTGGCGTATAGAGCTTCTTAACCCTTTTAGAACCGCAGTCCCGTTATGGGGACAAACCACTCTAATTCTAAGTGTTCTGTCCCCAAAACGGGACTCCAGTTCTAAAAGGGTTAAGTCACCACCCCCAGATAAATACACTGTTTACCTCTATCGTAGCATGCGTCCTTCGCCGTGTAAAATGTCGGGGAGATGTCTTTTTTTACAGCCGTATTTGATGACCAGCATGTTGCTCTGCGGGTCGCAGAGTGACTCCCCCATGTTGGTGGGGTGGTGACGGTGAAGGTCTGACCTGTATTTTTTGACACGTTGGACGCGAGTAATCGGCAATCACGGGCCAGGCACCTCGTACCGGTATGTACAGAAGTACGTGCGTTGCGCTTTACAGGCTCGTCAACCTGGCATCTACACGCCATTCACGCGTGTAAGCGAACCACAGTGTAGTCTACAATCCTAGACGATAATGGAACCATGGCGTGCTAAACCTTCGGCGAGCGGCCGGTCGAGGTGGCAACGAGGTACGTACATTATCTGTTCCTTGACAATTTGAAGTGCAGATATCGCCCCATTATTTTTCTGGGTGGTGGACGACTTCGGCGAGGGGGCTGCCACTCGCGGAAATGGTGGATTTATGCTACAATAGATAACGGTACCACATTTTTAGCCGACTCTTTTGGACTGGTTGTTACTGGATAGAAGCATGCACAACAGCTGAGGAACTGCTCAATGGAGCAGGTCCTCTCGTTGCAAATCTCGTTTGTGCTTTTAATATAGTTTTCGTGCAACCTCAGCCTTAAGGAGATATTCGTCGGGTCAAGTTCACAATTTTTCTCAACGTCCGATCTTTGTGGCGACATACTACTGTAATATCTAGTAGAAGCTCCTCGAGTGAGGCTTGTCGTTTCAACATTAGGGGCTACCCCTTCGACGCAGACCCTGCCGTGACACGCGTCGGAACAGCTCAAGCGCGTATTTGATCTACAGTAGAGCCAGATGCGTGCTTTCGGCTCATTCTATACCGCTGTACGGTCATTCTGCACGTGCCGTGTCGTGTACGTTCTAGCGACGGCGGGGATGCGACTACCGAACACGAGCCCAAGCTAGCGCCGGACCTCGCCGCAACCAGCCACCGATCGAAAGGTGCAGGGAAAGGCGGCTTAGCGTACGCGTCGATGGATGACGACAACGACGAGGGGGACCTGTCTCGACAAAGGGAAGGCTCGCCCGGCCTTGAGCTACAAGAGACGAAAAGCAGCAAAGAAGTGACTAAACCGACCGGCGGGGGTGGTCAGGGCGGTTTTCGCGAGATGAGCGTAACAATGGAGCCTGGGTTGTGGGGACCGGACGGCCTACTCGCGGTGCCGCACGTGAAGCTGGTCCTCTTTGTGGTGTGCTTGTTGGAGGTAAGATGCCGCAGTACCAAACAGCAAGAGTAGAGCAAGTGTCGAGATGGCATGGGAGGCATGCTACGGTAGAGGTTCACCTCCATAAAGGGCATTTTCTGAGGCTCCAAGCGTAAGGAGCTCTACACTAATTCTAAGTAAAAACCAGATTCTGGAGGAAACCAAAAGTGCCCCCGATTAATATTTGCATGGACTACAGTGGTAACTATACAACAAAACATAATTTGCCGCACAAAATTGGAAATTCCGACGTTTTTGGGTACAGGAGGCTACCAGACACATGCTACGATAGAGGTGCACCATGTTTTTTCTGAGCTTCTCCCTTAAGGAGCGTCATACCTCACCGAAAAAAAGACTTGTGAAGAGGGAAATAAAAGTGCTGCCGGATGAGCAAAATCCTGACCGAAGTATACTCTGAAAAATTATTCGCCACAAAAACGAAAGTCCGACGAATTTGGGTTAAGGAGCCCGATCGTTCAGAAAACGATTCAGCCGAAATAAGGTATACCTCCTCTACCGTAGCACGCGTCACCAGGTGTTTATTCATTTCCGTCGTTCTGAAAACGAAATTTCGCCTATTTTATTTTACCTCTACCGTACCACGCGTCATGGCCAGCTGCGTACTACCTGGCTTGCTTAGTATTGGATGTCCAACATTACTAATGCTCCACACTGCTGCTAATGCTCCACACTGCTGAGCACCAACTACTGTAGTAGTAGGCTGTGTAGTGACTCGTACCGGAATGTACAACCAGAGTGTGATATCGCGATCTGTCACACTATCGGAGTCCATTTTCGCTCGGTACATCTAACAATACGCCTGTTTTTTGTTTGTTTGGTCGTTTATGGTGCTGTCGACGGCGAAACTGGTGTTTAAACAGGCGCTCGTTATCGGCTTCGAAGAGGCCTACCCTCTCTGGGCTCTGAGCACTCCTGAGGTCGGAGGCTTAGGATGGGGCACGATTGACATTGGCAAGGTGCGAACAATCAAAGAGCTGGAAACGTTTCTCGTTGGGCATGTCTGAAAAGGTCAACCTTTGTCCAGCAGGCACAACAGTAGCGCAATATACAGTTGTTTCAACGTCGATTCGTCGAGTTTGTGCACGACATAAACATTATCGTCAAAATCCGGTGATGCCCGCTGCCCGTCGTGTCATAGATCATGTGAGATGATGACGCCATACTTAACAAAGGTCTGGACGGGTTGGGCTCTCTCTCTGTGTGTGCTAACTGGTCTTTCGATCTGACTGTCCCTCCCCGTCCCTCATCCTCGGTGGCTGGCAGGTGTTCCTTGTCTCTGGCGTGATCGTTGCGGTGTTACAGCTCGTCATATTTCCTAAACTCGTCAAAGTGGTTGGAATCACGATTTGGCAGAGGATAGGCTGCCTGATGTGCATACCTTCCTTCGTGGCCATCCCGAATGCCAAGGCGCTCAGCTGGAACGAAGGCAGCCTATTCATGGTGTCCGTGGTGACCACGACTTTCGTCTACTCCTTCCAGGGGATGGTGAGCCCACTGTAATCGCACGGTTTTACTGTAGTATCGAGGACTGATGTACACAGGTGTCCGGGACACCCCCCCCCCCCCCCCCTTTAGGCACAATGTGGGCGATAAAACCTCAGTACGGAGACATTGAGCAATGTAGTAAGCCCCGCTAATACGTCTGATGATGTGGTATAGTTACTATTGCCTTGTCCATTGCTTCCCCATATGTATATATTACGTCCAGAATGTGAAAGAGGTGGGGGGGGGGATGGGGGGGGGTCACCTGTGTACAGATACTCGCATACCGTGAAGGGACTGCCATCCGAACGGGAAACAGATACATTTCTCTTGAAGGATTCGACCTGATTATTGATACCGGGGATAGCTATTTCGAGGACCAGACACATGAGGTTCCCGCCCGCAAAACGATACCGAAAGTATTTCTTCCACTCTCTAGCGGTTACACAGTTCGCAAAGAAGACTGCGTCGTAGACACGTCAGTAGTGACGTGCGTAGGCAAACGAGCGAAGGCATTCGTAGCACCCGTTATACCCTGTCCATGAACAAAACCAAAATTTGCTGTCGTCCGTGCAAAATTACGCTTGGTAGAACCGAGATGAATTTCACAGCATAAGGGCATATCCCAAAGGAATCAAAGTATACAGTAGTCAAGCATAAAAGTGTTGGGCTATACATTACGTTTGGGTTCGGGGCTGTACGCAACAACTTTTCTGAGCAAGGACCTGGTCCGCTTGTGTGGGGGAAATGACTGCAACTGCTGTGCGCGCCGCCGTGGCTAAGCACTCCGCCCTCCTTCCAGGTGTTGGATTGTCACAGTAGGTAGCATTGTACTATGTATAATGCGTATGACCGGTTTATTTTCAGTGTACTCCTACCTCGATTTGACGCCCGACGCTGTGTTACCAACCTGGCCTCGCCTGTCGAATCCCTCGCAGTCGTTCTCTTCTATACCGGTTGCAGATAGTTTGGCATTGCCAGTGTTGGCAAGGAAGGCGCAATCGCCCCCCCCCGGACACGGACATACCATGGTCCCAGTCAATGTCCATACCCAGGTTACACCGTTCTTTGCTGGTTGCAGAAGCACTTTACCCATGATAGGGTCGAGTATTTCGATGCCATGTAGACGTGTAACCCGAATTTGCTGTTAATATTACGCCTGATATACGACTGAAGAGTCGGCTCCAAACACTGCTGTGAACGTGTTTCAACAATTGAGGGAGGTTGCTACCCCGACATTCAGTGACCCGACTATGTTTCAGCAAAGGCCTTGCCTCGGGCCGCGGAGTCGACCAAGCTAGCCACTATCGTGCGACTGGGTTTCTCCCTTGTTCAAGTTTGGTAGAGAGAGTGTAACACGTCAACTCCGCAAACCATGATGACCCAGATATCCCGAACTCTACTGCAGTTGTTAAAATTAGCACATATATTGATTATTAAAGTGCCAGGGAAATCGTGACAGGTGCGCAAACACGTTGTACGACTTTGACTCTCCTTTGGTATTCTGGGGGGGGTCGATATACGCCTGACATAGGTATTTGTCTATTTGTGGGTTTCCTCACGCAATGGAAGGTCTTCCTCGCCCGTGACGCTCCCCCTTTGCCTTGAGCCTTCGACGGTAGCTCGTCAGCTACTGTAGTTCTCCGCCCATATATATATATATGTACGAATTATATATATATATATATATGTATATATATAGCCATGGCTCCGCCGGAGGCGCTAGCCCTGCGTTTTCAATGCAAATTACACCGATAGGGTTTTAATCGAAAACGCTCCGAGCCCTTCGGACCTTTCAGAGCATTCGCCCCCAAAACCGTTAAAGCGTTATATCTCCTGCACGCGACCAGTCAACGACAACAACGGTGCATTGCATTAGCCTTATTTCATTTGCACGCCCCCAGCTCATACACGCCCCATTTTATTTTATTTTCCGCCACGCGCCCCCAAGCTAATATACCCCATCTTCCATATCCAGTCTCCACTGCTCTTTTTTGCAGTACTTTCCACATCCACACTTATGCTCACACATATATATACCATTTCCACTGACATTTTCGCGATACGTACGTACTAGTTTTGGCGTCACGTGCTCTAAAGTATTTTCCGATACGCAGCTTTCATGCCGATACGTAGTAGTTTTGCCGCCGTTATGTTTTGTTGCCGTCGCGTGCTCTAAAATATTACGTGGTAGCTTCCATGCCGATACGTAGTAATTTCGCCACTGTTCTATTTTGCCGTGACGTTCTCTCAAATAATACGTGAAAAATTTCGTGGTCACACATGCATTTTTCAGTTTCTTATTTCGTATTTTATTCTATGTTGCATGTTCTATCGTCTTGAGGAATTCCATTTTTGTCCCGGTATTGTTCGAGTTTTTGGATGTATGACAGGATTTCGGATCCGAGATGGAATACGATCGTCCCCGGGTGAGGCGGGACCTCGATGTTGTTCAGAGGGGAAACTCTCGCCGCGCGCTGGCTCCATGATTCCCAGCCCAATAAGCCATCAGCCGTTGGAAGTGGGATTTCCACACCGTGCGGGGCGGTGTCGACCTGGGGGGTCGCCGTTTTTGTCCCCGGCTGGTCGGAGTTATAGTGATAAGGAGGCATTCACGATCCCGGGAGGGGGCTCTATGCTACCCGTGTGTGGTAGGACTTTGACTGTGCTATTCAGCACAATCTTCTATAAAAAGCCAACGGCCTCTGACATGGGTCCAGTCAGCCAATCAGCTGCCGATTTCGTAATTCAAATTTTCAAGTCAGCAGTTAGGCGGGCTGGATGGCTGTCAGGGCTTCCCCGGGTTTGTGACAGGACCACGACTGTTGGCAGTGCTGAGCACGCGACGGCCAGGACTTGGCGTGACGCGAGACGCAGTGTTACGCTTATTGTGTCTCGCACTCTCTCTATACCGATGCTGCGAGGCGGGACTGAAACGCTCTGGGTCGCGAGACTCACGAGACCATGACAAAGGTACTCACATTGTGCTGTGATGCAGCAATCTGAACGGATATATATGCACCATTGGTGAATAAATGTAGAGTCCAAATGGACCTTACATTGTCGTTCTTAGTCACTGTCCCTAAGATTCGGGCAACGCTCAGCGCACGACGGCCAGGACTCGGCGGGGCATGAGACCCGGCGTTCCACTGTATGTGGCCCCCAGCCTCCTTACCTGTGGGGCAAGGTGGGGCTGAAGCGCTCTGGATCGCGAGATCATAATTCCAGAGAGACAGACTAACAGCATTAAAAAATATAGATATGTATTTACATACCCTCCGCGTGGCGCTGGTCCGGACAGTCGCCACGCATCAACGCAAGCCTTTCGGCCATGGCGCCGCAAGATCTATCCGTTGGACCACAGATCCGACGTTTTCACGTTAGAGGGTATTGCCTGCCTGAAACGATTCACCCGTCGGGCGGGCCTTCATGGTCCAGGGTACAGGCCAAATAAAAATATCGTCTGAACAATCAAACTTAGCTATTGGGCGGAGCCGGAGAACATAGGTCATTGCGATCGACATCGTGCGATTCTCAACGTCAAATGGCAAGATGAGACTATTCGTGGCTTTATCTGAGAGACGATGCCCCCCCCTCCCCCACCCAACGAGCGCCCTCATCAACAAATTCATGCTCGGGTAAGTCATCGTCAATGCTTCTCTCGCTCGTCCCACAACGACTCTGTGTTAGCCTCTAAAAGCCGCCCGCGACCAGGCGTCCGAGCTTGTGCTCATCACATTCTAGAGCACTAGAGTAGTAGTCTCTTGCTCTCCGCAAACACTTAACACAACCCCCGGTCCGGCCCGATACGGCCCCCTTTCTCACCCTTTCGCCGTTTCTCCAGGTCGTCTTGGTGCTGTCCATTGCGTCAACCAGCATGGTTCGAGCCGATATGCGGGGGAAGCTCGGTGGGTTATACAACATGTCGGAAAGCCTCGGGCGCTTTCTCGGCCCAGTCGGCTTTGCCAGCCTGTTTGCGTGGTCCATATCCCCTTCTGCTGGCCATTGGGTGAACCACCAGTTCGTGTTCGTCTTGGCTGCTGCTTCCATGACACTTGTCGCGATTTCGGCTTGGGGGACATTCACCCCTGAAAACATGATGCCGCCTGCAGAACGTAGTGGGGGTGTGGACATCCCTGCTGTCTGCAAAGGCAATGGTGATCATAAAGAAGAGTATTCGGGTGCCATAGCCCGCTCTGGGAAAGAGTCTGATTTTGTTTAGGTTGAGTTCGAGCCGGCTCATGCGTTTTCCGGTCATTCGTGTTGGTCACGATGACGCTATGATGAGGTAGGTAGCTGAGAAGGAGCAGCATGTCGTCGCATGTTGATTTGTATTTCCAGTTGCAGAATGTTCCGTCGGTGTAGTGGTAGAATTCGCCGCGAAAATGGTTTTGGCAAGGCACACTGACGCGGATAAACTGCCTGGCGTAAATAGTTTGACCATGGTCAAGTATATTGGGTACGTAGCGTTTCTATATACCTGACAGGAAACAGAGCAACGTGACGGTCTGGCGGTGGGAAAAAATTGGGTATGTGTGGAGGTTCAAGCTCCCACCGTTTCGGTACGCGTCGCCCCGTTGCGGTACGCGTCGCCACTTTCTTGGTGGAAGGAGCGGCGTAATAGAACAGAGGGGTGGGGACTATCCTTTCTCGCCCGAACGACGCCCCTGCCTCTGATGGCGTTCAGGGCACACTTCTGCAAGAACATTTGAGACTATCTTCCTTGAATATCCCCCTTGATATCAGCGCTCAATACGGAGATCTGCCCGAATGATATGTGTGTGTTTCCCGCATAGGCCTCTGTCTGACTAGCTAAAAGGAAATTTCCGCCAAAGCTGTCTGCCTTTCGGGCGCTAAAACTCCGCACACACACATAATTGTCACGAATTTAGCTCAAGAGAGAAATACGCATGATGTGCGTGTTTCGCCATCGCTCATGAGCTTGAAACTTCCACACGTACCGTTTGCTAAGTAAGCATTTTCGAGCGTTTCGGTACTTGCTTGTAGCGCCGCCGTGCGCATGAGAAACTCTTGTTTAAAACTATCAGTGAACGATTTAGACCCGTAGTCGGCTGTGGCGATACTGTAATCCAGTGCAAGAGTGCTAACATTAACACGACCGAGGACACAATCTAGAAGGTAACCTCCTTTTGTTGGAAGTCTCCTGTGCCGGACACTCCAAAAAAGATAAAACTCGAAAAACACTAGGAGAGGGTTTCCACGTTGATGTTTCCCGCGAGCTGGGTACACCAGAGGGGGGTACCCCGGTGATGTTTGACGCCCGTCGGGTATATCAGAAATGGGTATCCTCGTGATGTTCGTCGCCCCGTTGGATACGCCAAAAAGGGATACACCGGCGATATCTGTCGCGCGCTGACAGGGTACCAGAAGCAAACAGCCTCGCTTGGTGTTCTGCTCGTATCGGCAGCTCAATGTGCAGTAAAGGCAGTGCGTGTTTGTAGGCGAAGTAACGGCCTCCGAAAACGCAGTATCAAACAAAACAGGGCTTAGTCGTAGATACTATGGAGCATATCTGCACTGGGGACAAGGGGAGAGTATGGATAGTTTGACCTACTAAGGGATCTGCCCCCATCAATCTGACAGGGGATGGGGGCTTATATATCCAACCTGGGTGGCTCTGACTCATGCTGTCTTTATGGCTGGAAACATGGGGTTTCCACACCGTGCAGCGTGGTAACGACCCGGCAGACCGTCGTTTTCGTCCCCGGTATATGTTGCAGTTGGAGATGTACGGGAAGATTCATGATCCGCAGGTAGGACCCTCTCGTGCTGGCTCATGCTTTTTCTATGGCTGGAAAAGTTTCCGTTCCGTACCAGTCTTGTACGAAACGTCAGCAGCCTCCGGTGTACATTTTGGTGAGGGGTTAGGTTCGGAATTCAAAGCCAGCGGCAACAATGGCTCTGTCTGCACCCGGAGGAGGGGTGGGTCACTATATATCCACCCTGGGAGGCTCTGGCTCATGCTGTTTCTCATGGCTGGAAACATGGGGTTTCTACACCGTGCGGCGCGGTATAGACCCGGGAGATTACCGCCTTTGTCCACGGTAAATGTTGGAAAGTGTAAGTCTACGGGAGGATCCATGATCCCGGAATAAGATCCTATCGTTTCCTTGTGGCGCTGGCTCATGCTTGCGCTATGGTTAGGATAATTCCCGGCCTGTACCGATACTGTACGAAAAGCCAGCAGCCTCCGGTATGGGGTTTGGCTAAGGGTTACCATGCCCTTAGATTCGGACGGTAACGCCAGCAGCAACATTAGCTCTGTCTGCGGCCCGGAGCGGCCTCGAGGTGTGGCTCGGGGATCGCCTCGAGATTGCCGACTGCTGCCGGGTGAAAATCGGAACGCGGGGTATTCGACGCGACAATTCATTGTTGTTGCTGCTAAAGGAGCATGTCATGAAGGGCCACCTTGTTAGTACTGTACCATGTTTTCTGTCGCCCTAGCAAGTAGGAACGAACACATACATACATACATCGTACATACATATAGTACGTAAGCTCAAATTACGTGCACTAGATTTCATGCGGCGCAGGGGTCGGCACAACGACGACAATGCCAACCGATACTTGCTGCGGATTTCAAAAGTACCCGTTCAGCCACATCGTACTTAAAGCAGCAGCAGCAGCAGCAGCAGCAGCAGCAGCAGCAGCAGCAGCAGCAGCGGTACAATAAACAGCAGTTTCGAACCATCGACGCGTCACACTAAAGCCTTTTCGCCAGCCCGGTGTTTTCGTACTCGTCTGTATATATATACAAATGTGTGTGCATTGTTCACCAAGATATACATGCAACTATGTTAAAGGTTTTGCATACATGTTTAACGTCGAGGTCGAACTTCGTCCTGTCACACAGCAAGCATTACACAGCAGTACTGGCAGTAGATAGGGACGATCATAATAACGATGCGCCCCCTGTTCAACTTGTTGTGACACCCCCCGGATCTCAACTTCATCACCTCATGAAGGAGAGCCTTGAAATACATACCAGTATATGATATTTAGTAGGGAAGTGATAAATGTGCCCCCGGGGGCACATCTCTTAACGACGCCCCCGGGGGCCCTTTTCGCGTATTGCGCCCCCGGAATTGGGGCTGAGTACAAAGCGCATCACCACGAGCGATTACGACGACCGTAGAGCAGCAGACCTGTCTGGGAATTGTATACTGCATGTGCTGCTGCGGTGTGTGCTGTAGTTCCGCCCGTCATCGCGTTTCGCGCAACATACAGACGGCTTCGTGTTGTCGATACCCAGGATATTTCCAGGCGTTGGTTTAGGGTGCAACATCAAGCTAAAAGTGCCTCTACGTGATGCACGCGCCATGAGCGATGACGACGGCCGTAGGGCATTGTCTACGGCATGCGCTGCTGTGATGTATGCAGTAATGCCGCCAGGTATCGCTTCTCGCTCGATATACAGACGTGTTTGTGTTCTCTTATTCCCAGGCTATTTTTGGGGGCACATCAAGCGAAAACTGCCCCTGAAAGCAGACTACAGTACATACCTGAAGCACGCTACTACGACCGAGTACAACGATCGTAAGGCACCAGACTTCTCTGGGACTTGTCAACGGTATGTGCTGCTGACGCCTGTGCACTAGTTCCGCCGACCATCGCTTTTCGCTCGATATACATACGTGTTCGTGTCCTCGATACCAAGGATATTCTCCGGGCCATTTTTGGGGGCGCACTACGCTAAAGGTGCCTCCGGAAATAGGCTGCATGAAGCACGCCACCACGAGCGATAACGACGATCGTACGGCACCAGGCCTGTCTGGGAATCGCCTCCGGTATTTGCTGCTGCGGTGTGTACAGTGGTTCCGCCTGTCGCAGCTTCTCGCTCGACGTACGTATGAGTTCGTGTTCTCGATGCTGAGGATCTCTCCAGGCCTTTTTCGTGGGCGCATCAAGCTAAAGGTGCCTCCGGAAATAGGTTGCATGAAGCACGCCACCACGAGTGATGACGACGACCGTACGGCACCAGACCTTTTTGAGGGTTGTCTATACGGCATGTGCTAATGTGGTGTATGCAGTAGTTTCGCCGGTCATCGCGTCTCGCCCGATATACAGAGGGGTTCGTATTATCGATACTCGTGATTTTCGCAGGCATTGTTCTGGGGGCACATACATGAAGCTAGGCGTGCCTCCGAAAAGAAACTCGTACGCGAAGCACGCAACCTCGAGCGAACACGACCATCGTACGTCATCACATCCGTCTAGGGAGTGCCAACGTCATATACATGCTGCTCTGGGGTGTGCAGTTGTTCAGCCTGTCGTAGCTTCTCGCTCGATATACAGACAGGTTCGTGTTCTCGATACTGAGGACACGTATACGAGTACGCGAATCAATCATATTTCCAAGGGCAACTTATAGTTGCTTCCGTGCAGGATGGCACCCACCTACTTTAGAGTTGGCCCTTAAGGCTTACAGGTATACCAAACGCCAATGAAAATGGATAGACACAGAACACCAAAATAATACACGTATGTATGTATTTACCAGAATTCCACAAGCCATCTACTCGTACACACACTACAGCAGCAGGTGCCATAGACAATCCTCACACGGGTCCACTACGTACTACAGCACTGCAGTACTGATCGTATCAATATATATATAGGTACAAGGCTTTCCTACGGAGTGGTCTTAATATAGTAAAGGCGACGCAAGAGAAACGGGTTACCTCGCCAGCAGCACAGCGTCAACATAATGCACAGCAGCAGCTGCAGCAGCAAAAAAGACAGAAGCAACAAACTGCACTGCTGCATCTTCATCTAAAGCCGAGGAGTGCGGACAAAGCGTTTATTGTGTAGACGAAGAAGGAAACTAATAACAATAAACAAAGATAATAATAAACATTGTTCACGTTGATATATACGAACTCTCGTTTCATGTTTTACCATGCTGCCATCTGCTGGTCGAACATTTACGTACAGTACCTCCTACATCATTATACCTCCTACATCATTATTAATAGTACGTACTTCTATGCCGGTGTCTTCCTCTCCTTCGTGTTGCTTCGCCCGTGCAGCAATTATCTGTTCTCTTGGGCACGCATGCTTTTCTTCTAGGGGTGCTTCTGACTCCGTGCATTTCATAATTCGTGTTATTGTCTTTTCGTCCTTACTCTTTGGTTTGGCTCGTGTCGATGTGTTCTCGTATCCGGTAAGTTGACATTTCACTTGCTTTACCCATTCATTTACGTTTAATTTGTCTGGGATTTCTCTGTCTCACAGTCTGTGACCACATAACAATTTGTATCGCTCTACGATTAGGGATCAGGACGACAATGGGTGTATGTGATATGACTGGCCATACCATTACATGTACTGCTGCAGTTAGGTTGTAAAACGCATTACAGGGTACAGTAGAAAGAACGGGTTTCCTGTGAAGACAACACACACTGCTGTTTTATACATATACTAGTGGTACCCCGAACCACGCCAGGGCGGGGCCGGTATAAAGCGGACAGAAACAAAAGTACAAAATAAGAACTGGGTCACGATCCACACACGCAGTCAACCACGTATCAACCGACCCACCGACACCCACCCACCCACTCTCACGTACTTACCAACATCCACTCACATCACTCACACCCACCCACCCAACCACTGACCCACCCACCCAACCACGTACGTACGTGCGCTTCAACCGATCGACACACACACGTACCAACCGATCCACCCATCCGCAATCTACAACAACAACAGCAGAGTGAAATCAGTATACAGCAGCACCAGTACGTACAGCAATAATAATAATAGTAGTAGTCCTTATATAATAACCCATCTACAGCAGCAATAACAACAACAGCAGCAGCAGCAGTCCAGCAGTACGACTCGTACGTACGTACAGCGGACACAAACAAAACGCCGGCATGGATGCGCAGCCCTTGTACGTACAGCAGTGTAAACAAAACGCCGGCATGGATGCACAGCGCTTGTACGTACAGCAGTGGCCCTTTTTTTTTTTTTTTTTTTTCGGTCGATTTTTTTACGTCTGGCCTTTTTCATCTTGAAATTAGTGTAGAAGTGGCTAACTCGCGAAGTTATGGGCCGATTTCGATTTTGACCGAAGTTCTGGAGATCCATATTTTCACATCTGGGGGACTCTTTAAGAAAAAATTACTTGATTTTAGTATGGCCAGGAAAATTACTTGATTTTAGTGTGGATATTTTTTATCTTGAAATTAGTGTGGATTTGGACCCGGGCCGCAAAGCCCTCCGAATACGCTGGGAACCCCTCCCCTCCCGCGGGTAGATGTCAGTTGGGCTGTTTGCATAATACGTCAGTACAATACGTCAGTTTGGCTGTTACGTCAGTTGCTGTTTGCGAAGAGCTCAGTTGGCCTGTTTGAAGGGCTGGTTGCGAAACAAAAGGTCTGTTTGCAAAGAGCTGTGTATCAGTTGGTCTGTACGGACAAAGAGCATCGAGTAACACCGGACCTCTAATCGTGAAAGAATAGGTAGGTTTATAATAGGGGCCATATATTTTAGTAGTTTGGAAGTCCCTTGGTAGTTTTACTACTGCCGTAGTCTGTTTTCGGAGATATCCTGAATATCGAGAACATCACGAACCCGTCTGTATATCGAGCGAGAAGTGACGACCGGCGGTACTACTGCACACGCTGCAGCAGTACATGCCGTAGACAATATCCAGACAAGTGTGGTGTCCTACGGTTGACGTGATCTCTTGTGGTGGCGTGCTTCATGTAATCCGTTTCCGGAGGCATTTTTGGCTTGGTGTGCTCCCGAACAATATCGTAAGTATAGAGAACACGAACCCGTCTGTATATCGAGCGAGAAGCGATGACCGGCGGAACTACTGTACACACCGCAGCAGCAAATACCGTAGGCAATTCCTAGACAGGTCTGGTGCCGTGTGATCGTCATGGTCGCTCGTGGTGGCGTGCTTCATGCAGCCTATTTCCGGAGGCACCTTTAGCGTGGTGCGCCCCCAAAAATGGCCTAGAGGATATCCTTCGTATCGAGGACACAAACACGTATGTATATCGAGCGAAAAGCGATGGTCGGCGGAACTAGTGCACAGGCGTCAGCAGCACATACCGTTGACAGGTCCCAGAAAAGTCTGGTGCCTTACGATCGTTGTACTCGGTCGTAGTAGCGTGCTTCATGTATGTACTGTAGTCTGCTTTCGGAGGCACTTTTCGCTTGATGTGCCCCCAAAAATAGCCTGGGAGTAAGAAAACACAAACACGCCTGTATATCGAGCGAGAAGCGATACCTGGCGGCATTACTGCATACATCACAGCAGCGCATGCCGTAGACAATGCCCTACGGCCGTCGTCATCGCTCATGGCGCGTGAATCATGTAGAGGCACTTTTAGCTTGGTGTTGCACCCTAAACCAACGCCTGGAAATATCCTGGGCATCGACAACACGAAGCCGTCTGTATGTTGAGCGAAACGCGATGACGGGCGGAACTACAGCACACACCGCAGCAGCACATGCAGTATACAATTCCCAGACAGGTCTGCTGCTCTACGGTCGTCGTAATCGCTCGTGGTGATGTGCTTTGTACTCAGCCCCAATTCCGGGGGCGCAATAAGCGAAAAGGGCCCCCGGGGGCGTCGTTAAGAGATGTGCCCCCGGGGGCACATTATCACTCCCCTATTTAGTATTGCATCTGTACAGTACATGCTGGTCGTTCCGGTGGGCTAGTGGCAACATCGAATGCTGCTCGACATAGTAGATTATTTCGTGAGCTCGAATCCCAAGTGGGTCAGACGTTTGAGTTTACTTTCAAACACAAACAAAACGCTGAGAGCGCCTAGCAGCGTGGGCATATGCAATTCGATTGGAGTCGACGAGGAAAAGGAAGGTCTGAAGTTTTCTCGAGATATAAATTCAAGGCATGGAAGCGTAGTGGGGAGGAGGGGGAAGCGTCTATTTTGTGTCCTCGGAGACAGAAAGGAAGGGCGAAGATAATAAATGCGATGGGGGAAAAAGGAGGAAAACAAATGAAAACAGCAACCAAATAGAAAAATAGGACACATATACAAGGTTAGTCAGCTGACGACGCCCGCATCATTAGGGCTAGTCGAAGACATTGACAGATAGTGGACACGCGTAACACATCAATCAACACGGAGTGAACAACGTTTTTTTTTTCTTCACATGTTTTCATTTTTACAGCAATTTGTATTCCGCTGAAACGTTCTGTGATCACACGGCGCTCCCATTTGTTTCTTTTATTTGGCAAGCCTCATGCCGTAGAACACAAACCATGATACTGTGCTTTCTGCGTTTTGTGGCGATTGCGGCGATGACATAGTTCGCCGGAGGTTGGTAGTTGCGTACGGCTTCTTGGCACAGCTGCTTGTACGTCTGTGGGAAAGGGAAGGCTGTCCACATGTTTGTTTATGCTCCCGTCACGGGAACTCGCCTGCTCCTGGCTGTCCTCAACATCAACGGAGGGCGGTATTTGGAGTTGCCGGCTTGAAAGTGGCGGTGTTGCGGTCCCAGCGCCTTGCGTCCCGGAACTACAGTAGCACCACGACTAGCAGTGCCTTGCGTCGCAGCATCAGCACCGCCACCAATACCATCCATCGCGCAGTGTGCGTGAGAATACCCGAGCAGCGCCCGGTTGTCCTTGATGTTGGTAGTGAAGTGAACGAGTGGCGATGTGGCGGTTCGGTATATCGCACCTCTGCACGCTCAATGCGTGATCGGTGTCGTCGTGGTCGTATGCTGGAGATCTCCTATTGTAAGATTGTACACACAAACTCGGGTGGGGCGAGAGCGCTGAAACCACAGCTGCCTTCAAAATAGCATGGGATGCGAGGGATGATGCCCGACGATCCATGCGTATTAAGAGGGACAAAACTGCGTGGAAGACGCTGAGGACGGCGTGCGCGAATCTACGAGGGGGGATTGACGCAGGATTACTAGCCTACTTCGAAAAGTATCTAGCTGAAACAGAGAGACTCCTTGCTGCCAACGACCAGCGGGGTTTCTACAAGCACCTGAAGCGCACGGTGGGGTTAGACGGTCGAAAAGCGAGAAGCGAGCAGTTCATCATGGACGAGGATGGCACGCTACTACGGGATAAGGTGCGCATTCTTGAACGATGGGCGGGGCTTTTTTGCTCTCTCCTCACCGTGAAATCGCCTAATCTTGACCCAACCATCAGCGTTCTATTTCCACAACGACCGTTGGTATCATCGCTTGGAGATGAACCGACCATGGATGACATGACCGCGGTAGTCCGGGGTATGCCAAACAGGAAAGCGGTCGGACCAGATTCCCTTCCGGCCGAATTGCTGAAACTGGACCGCCCCGAATTCATCCGGTACTTACTCAACTTGCTTGTCAATGTGTGGAGAACGGGTAACGTCCCCCAGCAATGGAAAGACGACCATTAAGGTCCTTCATAAAAATGAAGGATCGATCCGATTGCAACAACTACCGAGGGATTTCGCTTGTTACCCATTCAGGCAAAGTATTGCTGAAATTGGTCGCGTCACGTCTCAGCAGTTAATGCGAGGCCGAAGGGATACTCCCCGAGGAGCAGTGCGGCTTTCACCTAGCACGATCAGCAGTCGACATGCTTTTTGTCGTGCGTCGACTGCAAGAATTCGGACGAGACAAACAAATCCCCCCGTACATGTGCTCCATTCACCTGGAGAAGGCTTATGACACCGTCGACCGAAAACTGTTGTGGGTGGTGCTCGCACGCTTCGGCATACCAGAGAAGATGCTAACCGTTATCCGCCAATTCCACGTAGGCGTGCGAGCTCGCGTGCGTGCGGATGACGGCGAGCACTCTGAATGATTCGATGTCACTCAGGGGCTGCGGCAAGGATGTGTGACGTCACCGCTTCTGTTAAATGTCTTCTTCGCTGCTGTGATAGACGCCGTGTTGATACCCTTCGGTGAGGACCCAGACATCTTGAGGGACCTGGTCCACCTAGAGGAGGACCTCGGGGGGCACGGAGTGAGGAAAGATACACTAGCACGTGTACGGAGGGCAGCATGGGGTATACTGTATGCCGACGATGCAGGTATTGTGTCTAAGTCGGCGGAAGGGCTTGAGAAGGTCACGACCGTTATTGTGACCGTTTTCGAAGCAGCTGGTCTTACCGTATCCGAAACGAAAAGGGAGAGTATGCTGCTGCGAACACTAGACCAGGCACTTTGGACCTCACCGCGCATCATCGAAGCAGCGGGCCTAAGGTATAAACAGACGATGTAGTTTTGGTACCTTGGTGGCCTTGTCGTCGCAAGCGCGGACATTTTGCCAGAGATCAAACGACGCATCCGACTCGCAAGGGTAAGCTACAATCGGTTCACGCGGGAGCTGTACGACAAGGAGGATGCCCCGTTCACTCTAAAGGTGCGCATGCTAAAGCCCGAGGTGATGGAGACACTGCTGTACGGGTGTATGACGTGGACCCTTGGCCAGGAGAACGTCGCTGAGCTCCGAACGCCACGCCACAACTTCCTCCTACGGATCATTGGTTTCCAGCGCCGACAACGCACCTACCATCTCATGTCGTACGCCAAGGCTCTCAAGAAGGCACAATGCGAAAGCGCTGAGACGACCATCCGCAAACGACGCCTCCTCTTTGCGGGGGGCGTACAGCACACGACCTACGAGCGGCTGACCAGGCGAGTGGTGTTTAGGACGGTCGTCGGTGGGACGAACCCGGGACCTGGCCGACAAAAAAAACACTGGGCCTAACGTCTAGCAAATGACCTCAGGGTTTTTCGAGCGACAGAGGGCTCCACAGAAATCTCCCCTTTACTGTTCGGAGCAGAGACGGTACTATGGCCGAGGGTGGCTAAGAAGAGTGGGGTGTGGTATCGGGGGGTCATTGAGGCGGCGGACGATTTCACCATATCCTGGCGAGGTGGCACAGGGCCGAAGCGGAGAGGAGCTGACTATGGCATGCATCTGCGGACGCCAAATGAGGTGATAAGGGGGGCGGCGGCCATACTGATACAGCTGTCGACGAATGTAGAAACGAAATGGTAGACCGTGCGGCAGGGAATCGGCTCGACGAGCCATTGCCGTGTAGTATTTGTTTAATTTTGTTAGTTTGTTTCATGTTGAGTTGTTCACTGGGGGGGCGCGGCAGAGGTAGTACCGGCTCTTGACCCCGTTTTTTTTATGAGAGTAGGAAGGAGATGGCAGAAGGTGTGACATGGCCCCCGTATCGGGTTTGTAGCAGAGAAGATAACTTGTTATCGTCATCGCCTTGAAAACGATTGTTCTCTTTTCCTTTCTCGTGACTTCTTTCTTGCTTTTTGCCTTCTTCCTCCTTCTGTTACAGCTTTATGCCGGTGTTTTCATATGTAGCGTGTTGCCTCGCCCGTGCAGCAATTATCTGTTCCTCTTGGGCACGTGTGCTTTTCTTCTAGGGGCGCTTCTGTCCCCCTGCGTCATTTGTATTAGATTTCATTTCAGACTTCGTTTTTTGCTTTATTGTCTTTTTGGTCTTATTTGATGGCCGGCTCGTGTCGTTGTGTTCTCGTACCCGGTACGTTGGCGTCTCACTTGCTTTGCGTACCCATTCGATTACGTTTATTTTGTTTTGTTTTTTCTCTGTTTCACTGTGGCCACATAATTTGTATCTATCTAGGATTAGGAATCAGGACAGGCACTGGGTGTACTGATGATATGTTTGAGTGGAAAGAACGGGTTTAATGTGAAGACAACACACACTGGTCTTCATATAGAAAATAATATAGATACCCCTCATACGAACCAGTAGAAGGGTGAAGGTCTATCGACACCCATGATGCAAACCAAAATAATGGTGCAAGGTCTATCGACACCCATGGTCCGAACCAGGGTAATGGTGCAAGGTCTATCGACACCCACCCATGGTCCGAACCGATGCAATGGTGCAAATATCGACACCCATTGTTCCCCTCGCTGCCTCGGCAAGTTTTTTGCTTTGGCATGGCCCATAGCGAGGGGGGGGGTCTTTCTAGCGAGCAAGGCTAGGCTCACCCTCAAGCGGACCGATACCTTCTTGCTGCTGCGCACCCGCCGCGAAGCGTGTGCAGCGGTAGAGTTGGATCGGCACTGGTGCGTCAGGCGCAAAAGTCCAGATGCACGGGCCTTTTAGGCCGTCGGTGTAGACAGCAATGTCCATCTCACTTTTGTGCGCGGAGGCAGACACCATCAGAAAGGTGGACGGACACTACGTACACGGCCCTAGGTATATTTGCTAGAGGGAGCTGTACTGTCTCAGTAACCTGGCTTCGCCATCAGAGGAGGAGGGAGCGTGTGGCGACGAGCTGTTGTTGGACTGGTCAATCCCTTCAGCGCGAGAATTTTTATTTTTCAGACCAAGCACCCTGAGTGCAACGAGAGAGAAAGCGAGGAGCCGACTGGGAAGGACAGCAACGAGAGCGTGTACGGACGGAGCGGGTCGAGTGTGGTCGTGCTAGGACTGGCCGAGCGGCACCGGAGCGGCGCGCCTGAGCAGCAGCACAGCAGCGCGCCGGCGCAGCAGCACAGCAGCGCACAGGAGAAGCGATCCGGAGCACGGACGACATCGACCCGTGACGGACGAACATTTTTGTTTTTCTGTTGACAAATTCTTCGCTTTTTCCCCCGAATGTTGTTGTTGGGTCGGTGTGGATGACGTCACTGGTTTTGTAGAGAGACGCGGCAGAGATGGCGCGGACACCCCGGGTGCCTTCATTGTGTGCCCGATCGTGGAAGACCCCTTCAATGTGGAACGATTCCTAATCAGTGTCGATGTTTATAATGCTGTGCCTAACACAGACCGTTCAGGATAGATTCGGGTAATTGTCAATGGACATGATGGCTTTGGTTGGCTGTTCTTTTTCACTTTGTGCCCGCGGACTGTCATTCTGGCAGCACTTCAGACAGCAGCTGCGTGCTCCATCTTGTTCCCACGCCTACCGTTTGTTTTTGTACAGACAGCACTTTAGACAGTAGTTACGCTGTAGTCGGCAAATTCATTGGTAAAGTGTGGGAGGGGGGGGGGGGGGACGATGCTGCTGTAGTCGAATGGAGATTGCGGGCGTGTAGTTCAGTTTTGGACACGCATAACATGCTGTAGGGATTTTAGGTGTACCTCTTCGGACTTGTGTATCCTTTCCCTGCTAAGTGTACGTGTTCTTTAGGATTCTCTGATGGCTCTAGCACTTTTGTGACCACGGGCCGTGATCTTGCTAGATCAGACTATAGGGATTAGCAACTGAAACGAGTTTAATGTGAAGACAACAACAACAACAATTGTCCGAACCAATAGAAGGGTGCAAGGTGTATCGACACCCATAGTCCAAACCAATAGAATGGTGCAAGATATATCGATGCCTATCGTCCGAACCAGTACAAAAACGGAGTGTCTACGATATTGACACCAAATACGCGAACCTATACAATAGCGGAATGTCTACCGATACCTATCTGTAGAAGCAATATATTTCGTGAAACAGCTAACGATACCTATAGTGCAAACCGATAGGATTATTACCTACAGTAAATACATATCGATGCCTATCGGCAGAAACAATTTGTTTCGTGACTTGTGACTCGGCTATCGATACGTATTGGACGTTCCTACACGTTGCGCTTCTCTGTACTGATATCATATTGCCCGAATAGCAGTACCATTCTCGAACAGTTTAAACAAACCTACTACTTATTTCATCAATACGTTAACATCAATACGTACCCTAGGCTATTTACCGAATAGTAGATCAGTGAACGTACCTGTCGATATCCATTGCTGGAAACAATAGGTTCCACCAAGTGCCAATCGATACCTATCACAAGCAACAATATAGGCCTCCTACTGGAATAGGATTCCTATCGACCGCCTATTTACCTCAAACCTATTGCCCAGGGGGTGATATCGTATATAAGTAATACGTATATAAGAGAGTAGGAGTGGGGGTCGTTTTCGGAGAGGATCCTCGCTCCCTGGTTATATAGCGTTCTGGGTTGTTCGAATGTATCACCGAACGTAAACCTTTTTATGAGGACCATCCATGATGGCAGGTCTCATAGACCGGACGTTGTCGGCATTATTTGTGATCAGAGGTTTTGTCTATGTCGATGACGTAGTATATTCTGTCCGATTGTTTTTTTTTTCCAACTGCAGCAGCAGCAGCAGTCCATCTATTGCGGGAGGCCATCCTCCTCTTCGTGTTGCTTCGTCCGTGAAGCAGTTACTTGAAGTATGTAGTTATCTGTTCCTCTTGGGCACGTGCGCTTTCCTTCTACGTAGGGGCGCTTCTGTCTCCCTGCGTCAATTGTATTCTGTTTCGTTTCATAATTCGTTCTTTTTTTTAAAAATCTTTTTGTTCTTCTGTTTTTGTTCGGCTCGTGTAGTTGTGTTCTCGTACCCGGTACGTTAGCATCTCACTTGCTTTACCCGTTCACTTGTGTTTGTTTTGGGTTGGTTTTTCTCTGTTTCACAGCCTGTGGCCACATA